>VZRV01010041.1:2023129-2180965 GCA_013398115.1 Falcunculus frontatus
CGCGCAGCGCCCGCGGGGCTGTCCGGCGCCGTGCCGCTGCGAGCTGGACGGAGTGCTGCTCCGGGCCGACTGCTCCGACCGCGGGCTCACCGCCGTGCCCGCCAACCTCAGCGTCTTTACCTCCTACCTGTAAGTGCGGGCGGGCCGGGCAGGGCGCACCGGCGGCGGCGGGAGGGCTCGGGCCGGCCCCCGGCGCTGACAGGCGGCGCTCCGTGCCCGGAGAGAACACCCGACTTCAAATAAGTTTCTAATCGCTTTTTAATCAGCGGGCGAGTTGTAAAGCGTTTATAGGTATCTGGCTATCGCGGTGCCCGGTCCGGCGCCCGGAGGATCGCTGTGTGATGTGCCGTTTGGAGGGTAATTAAAAGCGATTGCAACAGCAGAAACTCGATGCGATCCGCAGGGACGTTATCTTCACCTTTGCTTCCCGGGACAGGGCTTTGAACTGCGGCCGCCGCTGATTTAATCGTTAACAGATCTCCCCTCGGGTGGAGCAAAGGCAGTGAATAAAGCGCGCTCAGGGGAGGCGGGCAGCGCTTTGGGACCCGAGTGCCTGTGCCCAGACACAGGTGCCTGTGTCCAGATCCCGGCTCGGGCCGGCGCACCTCGCCCCTCCAGAGGCTCCCCCGGGCCTGGCAGTGCCCGCCTGACAGGGCATCCTCGCCGGGACGGGCTGCGGTGCTTGCGAACTGCGCTGCATCTCGGGCGCGCTGAGTTACAGTGTGTAGGGACAGAGCCGGCGAGAATGGAGAAACTTTATATTAGCAAAAAAACCCACCCAAAACTGTGGTGAAACTTTCTTTGTTTCCTTATTTTTGGCTCAATGTGCGTCGTTTAGCCTCTCGTGGTTTCGTGTGTTGAAAGTGCTGGTGCTCTTAAGTGTTCCTTTGGTGTTCATCTTAACGATTGCATTGTTTTTTTGTGGTTGCATGACCAGTAGGTTGTTAATTTACTGCTTATTCTTCACATCCAGCATAAAGTATGTCTATTTTTGAACGTGTTTGTCCAGTCTCCTTTGACATGCTGTTAACATGCTTGCTACTACAGTTACAGTGAAGATGCTTTCACAGCATTGTGTGTCTGGGGTACCAAAGTGATCATTCTGAGCACACTTGTCTGTTACTACCATATTTCAGAGGACATGAAACATACCTTACACCTGAAAAAGTAGAATAAAGTAAGCTAGAAATGGACTTCTAAGTGAAGTATAAACATGACAACATAGACAAGGTGGAAATTAAGTGCAACCAACCAAATCTAAGTATATATTAGGGGGAAGCCTAATTTATTGAAAATAGCATTAATTTATAAAGAGGATGAGCAGCTGAAAGACTTTTTAAATATATTATGCATGTAAATACTATTCTGAAATTTTTCTTAAGATCAGTTTTAGCTTATTTTATCAGAAACATTTCAAAGTCAAAGCTATTAAAAATGTTAGGAGGCAGGAGTCAGCAGTCAGCATTACTGAACGACCACTTACAGTAGAGCAAAACTTTGGCTATGTATAATAAAGATACAATCCTTGAGACATATAAAAGGTCTGCCACTAGTTCCAAAAGTAGCAGGTCAGGATTTTGGGTATGCATAAGATACTATGTTTTCTGCTGCTTTGGAAAGCCATAAGCAGAAAGGTAGATAGTGATTGTTTAAAGGTATACTTAAGCTGTACGTATCCTGTGTTAAGAAGTAGAGACCCTAAATTCTTCATTGCTTGGAGGAATGCTAAAATGAAAAACATGAGAGAATCCACTGTTTGTTTTATTTAGAAGAAGACAGCATATGCATGATGATGTCAAAATACCATTGCTGGGGTTCTTCTGCCTCTGGTAACCTGCTTCTTGGGAGGATTGTGATCTAGTCTGCCCTTTTGTTTTTAAATCCTTCAGTCTTTCAGAAGGAATGTCTTTCTCTAGTCAAAAATCCTCTGTTGTTCAGTAACATACACCCTGAAGTGAGAAAATGTTATTTGGACAGGCAGGCTTTTAAATGACCAAGACTGCGTGAAGGCAGTATAAAGTATAAAAGATTGGTTCATACACATAGGCAGCTACACTTACTGTTTCCAGATTTGCAAGGTCGCTATCCTTGGATTGATTAATTATTGCCTAATTATGCAGAATTGTAGCTCTTGCCTGCCTTCCGCAAAGAGCTGTCAACTCTCATTGTCTGTAGATGGCTAAGCAATGGCAAACTTTAAAACATGCCTGCTTGTTATAGGCATGTTTGCCTCCCTAAGCTTGGTAATGGCCAACCACCTGCTCCTTGATTATTTTCCTTTCTGTTTTGGGGTTTTTTTTCCCCAAAAACCAAAAATGTCTTTTTCTGCTGTGAAAATTTTTACCTCAGATCAAAGCAGGAGATTAAAATTGTGTACTCACATTTAATCTCGTTCCAGAAAAAAAGAAATCTTCTTTAGTCGATTCTGTTCTTGCACCATAGATATAACTGACCAAAACCAGTGTGTTGTACTGCCTTGTATTAAGTTTGAGCTTTTAAAGCTTTGGGGTTTTTTTTCTAAATTTCTGACATTTTTATCTTAGTTTAACACTCACATAGGAGAAGAAGGTAACTGTTTTCTTGGTGTGCACTGGAGATGGTCTAAAAAGCTGAAATGCTGAGGCCATTAAAGGTTTATTTTATTTTGGGACAAATGTCTACAGAGCATGATATATTATGGTGGCTGGATTTTGCATGTACCATCATTTTTTTTATGATGGTGCTTTTGCAGCAGAGCTAAATGTACTCTACAGATGGACCTGCTACAATTTTCTCCATTCTCATTTATAATCCCAGGCAGCAATTCTTCCCTCCCATCAAAAATATTTTTATTTATGATTATGTGTCTGCTGCCATGAACTGTTAGACTTTTTAGGAGCAGGCAAGGAGAATCCATGAGTTTCTTTCCATTCCTTTTTCTTCATTTACTTTTAGGCTAAGTAATGTATTCAGTGTATTCAAGGCAACTCCTGTTGACATAAATGAGAATTCCATGTGCTGATGAAGGGCAGCACTGAGTCTCTGTTTCAAATTAAGAACAGGTCACTTTCCTATCAGTTCACAGTGGAAAGAAGCAGCCAGAATCTACAGGTCTTGTGCACATGGGACCCTCATTAATTCTCAAACCAAACCCATGAGTAAGTGAAATATTGTTACTATTTGCTGTGATGTGGAAAACTGAAGTGGAGAAGGGCTTGCTCAAAGTTAGAGGTAAAGTTTATGGCAAAGCCTGTCATTAAAGAAAAAACATCCTATCCTAACTCCATTTTTTAACCTCAGGCTTTTGTCCTACTTTACCTAAATAATTATTCATTAAAAAATGTGTAAAATCTGGAATCTCCTGTTCAAGAATATTTAGTATTACAAGTAATGAAAACAGATTTTCTTTTCAACCTCATGTGATGACAATATAGAAGACAGCACTTACAGATTTTGAGGTTCTTTGTTATGGGCCTGGACAACACAAAAAAGTAAATTTATTATAAATGCCAGGGCTGTCTAACAATTCATATGCTGTGTTTGTGATCAAAACCTGTCAATGATAAGCAGAATGTTTGCAAAATATTGCCATCATAGATTGACAGAGACATGCATGAATACAAATATAAATATTGCAGCATGTTGCCTTTTACATTATAGTTTACTTTAAAAGTTTAAATTTAAGTACATTGTAAATATGTATGCTAACACTTCTTGAAATATGATCCATATAATTTTTGATTTTTCATAGAAATAATTTTTTAAGAAAAAATTATTTCTCAAAACTTTGATAACATTGATATTAGAGTGGAATCTAGGAAGAAGAAATCAGTGCACATTATAAGGTTCCAAACATATCAGTCTAAAAGTAAATTTTGACCTTCCACTTCATTCATTGCTATATTATTGTATTTGATGATAATTATTCCTGTAGAGCACAGTCAAAATCCTGTAGGGTATCTGAAAGTGTTTAAGACTACTAAACATAAAAAATGAAAAGAAAAAAAATACAACGAACCTGAGAGAAAAAGTTACTTACTATTTTTAAGGTAAAGAAGTATGTTCCCAGAAATTAACAATGCTTCTCAAATAAGAAATATAGTAATTTCTTTGAAAAGGAATACCCAAAATCATTAAGACCAACCCTTTGGGGTAAATATGCACCCTTTTAGTCATTCTGATCTCACAGTGCAAACTCAAGTCTTGTCTATGTCTTCATCAGAGGTATTTTGGGAATGACCATGGGTTTTCAAAAGATCAAACAGCAGTGTATCTTCTTACAAAGAAGTGAGATTTATAAAATCTCTCGCACCCTCCGGATCCCTTGACAAGACTTAGGAGTTAGGTATTTCATAAAATGTGTATCTTTTCTTAGAAAGTACTTCTTTACGTAGCTACAAACTTTATGGACCTTAAATTAACTGATTGTCATGTGGTTTCAGTTAGTAATCTGAATCTTGTCCTGACTGAGGATGAAGGTGCATCCAGGTTCTGGGTTTAGAATTTAATGCTAAATCTCCCTTTTGCAAAGGAATCATAACATTTCCTCTCTACTTGTGGTGATAGCACGTATGTGAAGGTGAAATATACATATAGATAAATTAGAGGTAAACAAAAACTGAAGTAACAAACTATGTAAAGTTCATATTTGCCAGTTTTCAAGAGATTTGCTTTAAATTTCAAAACATAGTGTGTTAAGTCAAAGTTAGTTTCTTTGAGAAAAATTTGGATTGAAAATGTATTTTGAAATGTCATTCTTCTCACTTCCGAATACAGTGCTAAAAATAACTCTTTACACTGCTTCCTAAAGAGCCTTTTGCTGCTCAGAAGGGAAAAAAAAGCCTCTCACACATTACCTCTCTCCTTTAGCATTTGCTCCATGGAAACACTGCATATATTGACAGGGAAAAGGAAGCTGTCTTTAAACTGGTAGGATATAAGGCCCTGACAGTGAAGGCACCTTCAATTTGGTTGGTATCTCAAGTGCATAGGACAATTGGCCGGGCAGAGGGAGCCTGACTCCAGCTGCGAACGCGTGCACCGGGCTGACCTTCCCAGTCAGCATGCCAGCGGAGATTAGACTTTCCTCAAGTGCTCCCTTGTTAACCCAGTCTTTTCTGCCATGTCATTTGTCTTTCAAATGCTTAAAATTGCTACCAATTTTTCAGTAGTCCAGATCACTTTCTTTTATTCTGTTTGTTAGCCAAGATAATATTTCATCTGCATGCACTGCTTTCTTAATTCTCTGTTGGCTATTTAAATGGTCATGACTAATACAATTTATGGTGTTTTCCCTGACTTCCTTACTTGAAGTGTCCAATAGATCTGATTCTTTTCCCAGTAAAAATCATGGTAAATAAGGTGTGGTTCCTTAGGCTCCAAGTAAACTGATTGAAGGCAGAACATGATGTGGTGTTTTTGACATACCAGAACAGCTTTAGACTTCAGTTAGAAGAAAATACCCTAACATTAAAAAAAAAAAAAAAAAGATGTGATCAAAACATGCTTACTCCTCAGAGATTTAGCAATTCATGTGGCAAATCCATGTGCTATATGCTCTGTACTGTTTGCTGAGAAACCCTGAGAATCTCCTGTACAATTTTACTGATCAGATGTGAGAAATTTATTGCCTGGAGAATTATGAAAGAAATAAATGTGGTTGGGGAGGCATAGGGCTGAAATGATGTTGCTGACACTTG
Source organism: Falcunculus frontatus (assembly GCA_013398115.1). Classification (NCBI taxonomy): domain Eukaryota; kingdom Metazoa; phylum Chordata; class Aves; order Passeriformes; genus Falcunculus; species Falcunculus frontatus. The sequence goes on from VZRV01010041.1 coordinate 2,028,808, forward strand.
TTGAAGGAGTGCTACCTCCTTCTATCTCTCAGAATTGAGGTTTAAATACAAAATGTACAAAACTAAAATAGTGAACTGTTTCAACTGTATAGGACAGCAGCTCATGGTACCCTGACTTAGTCCTTGTGCTTTTTTATTCCCCTGAAAGTCTATAGGCAATAGCTTGTAATTTTTGAATTAGAGACCTTAGAATTAGTATTAAAGCAGCAGTGCTCAAATAGAAATACTGTCCTGGAATGTCTTTGCCGTTTAGATAAAAAAGACCCCCAGCCAGCTTGTATTATACTAAGTACCAGCAATCCCTGGAACTCTAAGCAGGAATGAAATGGCATTGCAATGCAAGTCGCCAGGAACTGGTGCAGTTTTATATGGCTTCACTCGGACAGTACATTCTGTATCACCTTCCAGTTTTATTATTTTGCTCTGTTTTACTAATTTTTAGCTATGAGCTTTGGGTTTTGGAGGCTGTGGCCACAGCACTGAGGTCATTCTCTGAAAGGACAAGTTATATTTTCACATCTGATCAGTTAAGTCACTGCTGCAAAAGATAATTAATCTGAAGTGTAATGTTATCCAACAATGATAATTATAATAATCAGCCACTCCCAAACTGGGATTTTATTGGTAATAAATGGGCTCTTAGTTTGGGTCCAATTGTATGATTTGGCTCCAGTCCTGCAAATACTTATCCAGATACTTAACTCTAGTGTCAGGAATGGTTCCACTGAAATCACTTTCTTTGTTTCCTTATTTTGTGTAAATGTTTGTTGATCAAGGCCTTTAATAATTCTAAAACAATTATCCCTTTCCCAAGTATCAGTTTATTTGTGGGGAGTAGTTTCATTAAGCTGCTCTGCTCCACTGTCTCATTGCACAGCCTAAAGAATCATGTATACAATAAATCATTTAATACTATTTTCTTTCAAAAATTTTCAAAATCTTACATTGATTTGAATATTTAGTTTTATCTGGACTGCACTGTCTTCCAACAGTATTAAGTTTTGTAGCTGCAGTGAAATAATTTTAAGGACATATTTTGATTAAAAATTGCTAAAACATTTTGCATTATATTTTAGAAGTATAGTCAGTTTTGTACAGGTGATACAATATTGTGTGCATGGAGATGAGTGTGTATAGACAGACTTTGGACAAATTAGAAAAAGAATCTATCAGTCTAAAGTGGCACAAACAACTGTAAGTCCCACCACACAAAATCTCTCCCCTCTTTTGATGACACTTGATTAAATGGTTTCCTTTTTATTGAGAGCAACCATGCTTAGTGAAATTATTAAACTTAAGCATTAATTACTTAAGTAATGCAGAACTAGTTTTTGGATTGGGACAATGTGTATGATTGTGAATAAACTTAACCCCTTTTTTTTGTGCTTGTGTCATACACATTTTCCCATGAAAAGTGTACAAAAATTTGATACTGATATTTATGAAGGGAGGGTAGGAGGTAGAAGCATAAAGCTGGTATTTGGTACTACTAGTTCTCTATTTTTTTTTTTTTTTTTGTTAGATTCTTTACCTACCACTTCAGCCTGCTTTGTTTGAGGATAGAACAGTTAAAGCACTGATATTACACAGAAATAGGACTTTCCTAGCCCTTGTTTCTGCAGCAGTAGGCATCTTATGATGCCAGTTATACCATGTCTTCTGGATCCTGTGATAATAAAAATGCTAGTGTAAGTGAATGAAAGAACAGATGTGTGGTGATGTCAGCATCAAGGGAAGTGTAGCTGTGCTGATTTGGCATTCACTGAGTTTGTAAATGAGCCTCTGTGTACCCTGAGGGGAGGAGTAGGTCATAGCTGGCAAAGGCAGCAAGGAAGATAAGACAAAGCTCTCTCTCATCCACGATTGAAAGTTACCTGTTCTGAACCACCTTGGTGAGTAACTTGCCTTTGAGCTTGATCCTTAATCAGCTTGGTGTGAAGGCTGCCTCAGAAATCAAATATTTCTCCTGTTGGTCTCGCATATGATGAAGTTGCATTTATCTTTGTGGTGGAGTGCGAGACCAAGTTCTCCAGTGTCCAGAAATAAGATTCATCCTTCTGAAGGCATAGAAACCAAAGCTTCTTAAACACCCTGATTCACAGAGATTGTCATTTTGGAAGCATGAGAAAAGGGCAGAAACTGCTTCTGGGAATAGGGACTATTACCAGTTAGCTATAACTGGGATTCAGGTAGAGAGACCTTTAAGTTCTGTTCCTGGATATAGTAATTTATGAATTCGAGTAAATCATGCAACTTTTCTCTAGTCTTACTCTACATATGTGGTGGCTGGGACAACTACCTACATCTGAATTTGACTAATTTTGTGGTGGCTGAAAAAAGCTGGAGATCTGCAGATTAAGAATACTTAATTAGGTACTAATTGTGAGTATGACATGGTAAAATAAGGGACGTCCCAAGAAATTTTCTTCTCTTCACAAGGATATATGTTTGCCTTTCAGTTTTGCTTCTGGCTGTCTGTGTGAGCTGAACTCTGTGATACATAAGATTCTTATTGGAATGAGTAAAGTCTCTGCAGGCATCTAAGAGTAATATTTGACCTGCTGACAGGAAAATACAGGATCCATATGCTTGGTGCTGTATGGAAGTATTGCCTGCACTTGTGCTGAAGTTGTGCAAAGACAAGGATTTGGAAGCAGTCCAAAAGAGGTGCAGGTTCAACCTTGTGACCTTACAAGGGTCTCAGGGAGTACATTCCTGTCCTAGAGTGTCCCTGCATAAAGCCTCTCTGTATTGACTAACCTGCAACAGGCACACACAATTACAGGAAGGTTAACAAAAGTACCTGGAGAACAAAGAGAAAGCAGGTTGCTTGGGAATCTGCCTGTACTGATGCCACAGAGTAGGGAAATGTACCTCTCATCAGGCAGCTCAACCAATTTTAAACATTTTAAACCCTCAGGAGAATTGGCACTCTAGTCTAGCACTAAATTCTCAATTCTCATTTGTGCCATGTGTATGCAGTAAGACTTTGTAGTGTACAGTTACTGTGGCAGAATTATTATCAGAAACATTTGTTCCTTTAGTGGAGATAAGACCTGAGGATATAATTGTGGTGGGGTGAAGAGTAAAGATGTGCAGTACTGCTGATAGGTGTTTTTAAAACTTGAGCATGAGGCACTGTGGAAGAGTAATTGGTAGCAGGAAAAGGGTTTCATGTGGTCTTTTTTAGGCCTAGCACTGAAAAGGGACAGTGTGAAAGCTCTTGATCAGGGAATAGCATCTGGGAAGACTGTAAGTTCCCCAGCATATGGAGGCTTCACGCTTCAGGCTGTTGCCTGCACATATGTAAAGCAGTGTGAACTGTCAAGTCCCAGAACTTTACTTCCTTCTGGCCAAGACAGAGGATATGGAAAGAAGACCAGGACAAGCACTTTGGAACATCCTAACTACCTGAAGGCCAGAGACAGTACAGAACACAGCTAAACACATTCTTGAAATCTTGAGGTACATGTTTTTAGAATAAAAAATTGTTTTCTGAGATCATAGTGCATATTCAGTAATGCTTGTTAGCCCTCAGCCTTGATGAACAGCACCTGGGCTAACCTCCTTTTGCTCTTATCAGAAACCCTGTCTGCTCCCAGGAACTAGTTCTGTCTAATGAGCTCTTGTTTTTTAATGAACAGCCGTGAAAACTCATTTTTCTTGCTTGAGTGACAATCCAAGTGGAACAACATTTTTTGTTATCAAACTTTCAAAGTATGTTACCGACCCAAATTGTGACCACGATGGAAAATTACTGTGACTAAAGCCAGCTCCCTTGTAACCCTATAAACAGCAGTCCTAAGTGACACCCTTTGAGGTCTCCTGGTTCACAGCAGGCTGTGACCAGGAATCTCCCTCTGAGTGGGATGCCTCTCAGAGCCAGCAAACCCTCAAGTTTGATATCCTTCTAGGATCACTGCCAAATGCCACCCATGGAACCTGGGTCAATATCCCCACTCCCTGAGACTCAAACCCTCACCTGCAGAGAAGATGCAAGGGCGCCTGATGTGAGTACTGCACTTAAAGGGGTATTTTTCACAGACCTATACCTTATACATACTCCTTTAGGTGTTTGTGTGTGTGAGTGTGACTGTGCTGTAGCAGCTGTGCTGCGAATGTTTCTCTCTTAGATTTTTAAGTAGGTTAGATTTATAAGGTAACTCTATAAAGGGGCTGCTGTTGCGCTTTTAGTAAATTCTATTGAGTTGTTCGATAAATTGTCTAAATTAGGCTATTGATTAAGTGCTGCTAAGTTTAAATGTGGTTAAAATCTTGAGGCTTAAGCCATTGGTCAAGTCTAGGGCTCAGTTTGGCAGGTGGGTTTACTCTAAACTTTGTAACTAAGTGGAAGAGTCTTTCTTATTCCTTTTAGTCCTTACCCTCTTTTTTCATCCCCAGCCTCCACAGAGATCATTTTTGTCGAATTTTAGATTTTAGTCTGATTTTTCTCTGTGTGCTTTAATCATGTAGTAAGTAGTAGAGTGAACCTTGCCAATGAGCTTTGTCACACTTTCACTTTAATATTAAACCTGCTTTTGCCAGTGATTCTTTGAGCAACCTAAGACACCCACTCGTGACACAGATCCATCTCTGCGTGCTGTTCCATGTATGTAAATTAACAGATTTATGCCAAGGAAGACTTCACGTAGTTTCTGCTGTGCTTATACTAATAGAACTAACTTATTGTGTGGAATCAGTACTGCTAAAATAAATAGAATTTGAAAAATTTGAAGGTTTTTGAAAAGTATTAGTGAATAGAATTAAATCCATTAAATCCAAATTAAGCATCTGCTTTGGTTTTAAAGTGCCAACTCTTGATTTAAAGTGCCAACTCTTGACAGAAAAGCTTCTATTATGTCATTAGTATGCACAGTGTCCACCTTTTTGAAATAAATAAAAGTCAATTTTTTCTTTTGAAAAAAAGATTTTAGGCGTACTACCAGGTGATCATCATTATTGCCTTATTTGTGTCAGGATGCAGGCTCTGGCAGGTGAGTTGTGTTGTGTCAGGGAGTTGTGTCAACTGTACAGATTTTGCAGGAGTTTGAGGAAGGAAGGAATTTTTGTTTTTCAGTCCTTTTGTGGCCATTGTTGATAGCATTCAGTGAACAGAGCAACAGTTTTTTTGGAGGATGCTTACACAGTGCTGTGGTACATTCATTCCACTTATCGTAGGCAGAAACAACTGTCATACCAAATAGAGTTATCAAAATCACATTTCTGAACATATTGGTGCCTCAGCTGTTCTGCCTTCAATGGCTGTCTCTGGTCAATTTGTGAAGAATCCTGTAAACCTGAAGCCAGATGTGGTCTGTTTTCTACATTTATCATCAATCATGGATAGGGCATCTTGTAGTCAGGCAGCGCTATGTTCCTGCCTGTCTTTCCATAATGCAGTGCTGGAAGAGCATCAGATTTCACAAGGAATTTGTAATATCCAGATTTACTGGATGGTATTATTTGCAGTGTTGTATCTCTGTATGGGAAGTCTCTAAGGAAATGCTGGCTGCTCTCAATGTGCTGCTAGTTTAATTCCTTTTGGTAAGGGTTTGTAAAAACTAATTATGAGCCAGTTTGGTTCCCAATGAAGCTAGAACTGAAACTCCTTTCAATGATATGGGTTGAACCCCTGGTATGTCACAGTTAGTTTTATTGTAGAGAATTCTGTTGGGATGTGATGAGTCTAATCTAAAGGAAATTGCTCACTCTTTATACAAATATCTCCATGTGTTGAGTACACAAGCAGATTTTTTTTAGTATTTGGTGAACGAGTGGTTACCTAAGTAGCAGTGATAGTAATTAATTGTCAATGGCATTCATTAGTGGTTTGGATTATCTTAGCATGAAGAGCTTCCATTAAATTGTGTTCACAGTTTTTATAAGGCAGTGTTAAGGTGGTTGTTCAATAATGACCAAATGAAAATAAGAAATCTGTGTATCATCATGTAACTGTGAATTTGGTAAATGGATGGATGTCCAGCCACAGGAGAATTATAACAGAAAGACATAAAAGAAAAAAAATACACCTTAGCAGCAAAGCGTTGTGTCTATGTTCTTTCAGTTAGTAATATCACTACTGGTATTAAACATAAATGTTTTTTCTCTATCTGTAAAATGGCGTTGCTTATCAGAAAAAATTCCAGAAATTAAAAGACTTAGTAATTTAACATTTATTAGCGGGTTTAGACGTTAACTGAGTGTTCCTCTATGCCACTGAGTCTGTTTACAATGAAATGCCTTGGGCCAGCACTAACCAATGGGACGCTAGAAGATGGGCCTAAGGACTGGACCAAGCAACTGGTCTATCTGTATGCTGTTTAACTCTCAGAGCAGCTCCTGGCTCATTGGGCAGAGTGAGAAGCAAATGCCCAAGTCAGTCCCCTCAGGTGCAATTAGAGCAGGCCTGTTGCTCCTGCAGTGACCCTGGGTGCACTTTGGGAGCACACGGTCAGAGGCTGTGCAAGCTGACCTGAAACAAACAGAGCTTGCACCAAGTGGAAGTATGACAGAGGACAAAGGGAGTTCAAAATTTTTCTTTATACACTGTGGCACAATTATTGATGAAGACAAAAAATGAAGTGGAATTTCTCAGCAGTTGGAGTACGAGATAGAAGCTTTGAAACGGCATCATAAAATGATTCTGCAGTGCTGCTTCAGAGCATATAATTCTTGAGTTAGTATTTTAATGATGTACTATATGTATGTTTTCACTTCTAGTTAAAAAATATATGTTTTGAATATTTTGTTCTGTGTCAGGGGAAGTATAAAGAAAGAACTGTGCACAGAGATTGATTTCAGTAACACAGGGTTTTAAAAGTAGAGAAAGAAACCCCAACAGCATTCAGATATTTATGTTCCCTTTAATGTCGTCATCCACTAAAGCAGATAATGCAGATTGTGTAAAATCAAGAGTTTTACTTCCTGTGAATATTGGTTTTATTTCTTTCTTTTTCATAATAATCTTGTTCATGCAGTTGTCTCTGACTGCCAGTTTTAGTAAAAACACATAATTAAATGTTTTGGTAGGCAAGATGGTGGTTAGATTTGCTGATGGCGTGACATCATAAACTTTAAAATTATTATCAAGCCCTCGGAGAATAAATTGTATTAACATAATATTTGGAGTATTAACATATTAATTAACATGAGACACAATATTGATGGATAAATATTCAAAGTGGGCAAATGGAATTGCAATTCCAATTGGTTAGACCGGTGGAATAATATCTTCAAACATATGACATTAAATAGACCTGCAGTTTTCGATGAATAGATTCCTGCTGGAGAGAAACAAGTCTGGGATGACACTGGGTAAGTATATACATAAGGCTGAGTGATATTAAATAAATAAAAGGTTGATTACCAGTTTGAATATCTGTTCTGTCCCTCATGCTACTCTATCAGTATTTCACAGAGCACGTGGTGCCGTTGACTGTGCTACTTACTAAGAAGAATTCAGTAAGGGATACTGGAGTAGAGTTCATGCTGCTTCTAAAATTCAGGAGCGGGGGTGGCTAGAGGTATATTTTGCTGTTTGAAAATATTTTCCTTTGTAGGCTACTTAAGACAGCAATACAGCTCAGAAAGAAAGGCTTCTTAGAAAAGCAGTCAGCTCATGTGTGTATAGGGAATTGTTCCACTGGTCAGAACTGTCAAGCAGAGAATGTAAAATGTCTTTGTCTGGCTTCTGAGGAGGTTTGCCATTTACCACTGTGTCATCCCAAGAGAGCTACTTAGAGGCAAATGAGGACTGTTCTGACTGATCCACTCTTCCTCAGTTCTGTTAAAAATGATGATCTGTCAGAACTGTAAGTTTAGTTTAGTAGTTCAAGTAATTGGCTGTTCTTGGATCTTAAAAGAAGTTACATCTATGTTCTTAAACTTTCACATACAGAAGACATGACAATATAACTACAAGCTTTGCTAGTTCTAAGTAAAGCTCACCAGTAAAATGATTTGATTTACTTTACGTGTAATGTTTTCTGGGGACATAACCAAGTGTAGGCTAATGCCAATATGTGCATCTTCAGGGTAATTATTTCAGCTGCAGTGCTTCTCTCTAGTGCAGTGCCTCCACACACCCTTTAAGTCCTGCCTTTCGAGTGTTAAATATTTTAAGATATAAAAATTAAGATACTAAAAAAATCTTTTTCTCAGTATCTGAATCCTTCATTCTGTCAGAGGGGAAATACTACTCAGCTGTACATTAAATTTTTCCTTGGATACCAAGATATCCTGTGTTCATGGGAGTCTGGCAGTTACATTATTTTAGATACAGCTGTTGACCTAGCTGGTTTCCGTCTGGAAGGAAAGACGGATTGTGCTGTGACTGCGGTGACATCAGGCAATCAGCTGTGGAGACTATTACCTCCATATCTTCTGCTCAGTGCCTGGTCCCTTCCTAGTATGTCTGTGTTTGCCATCTGCATCTCTTAAGTGCCCACACCAGCTTTTAAGACCTTTATCCTTACCGTCTTTAATGCCTTACACCAGAAATCAAAGCTTTTTCAAGCTTCTTAGATTACTTTTCCAGATCTAGGAAGAGACTTTTCCTAAGATTTTTGTAGCTGTTGGATCTGAATTACATGTCTCATTTTATTTAGACATTACCTGATAAGATAAAGAAGACTATTTCCTTTCTAAGCTGCACTTGTAGCCATACACAGAGATGTATGTGCCTGTATACAGGCTGGGAAAGAGCTTCTTGGCATACGTTTGATCCTTATAATATTGTGTTGTATGCTCTTGTGGTAAGTTGTTTGGGATTTTTTAAATTCCTTTAAATTAAAGTTCTCAAAATAAATAGTTAATGTCTAGTGAATACAATTTTTTTAAAAAAATTGATTAACTTACCAAAATGAAAAAAATAGAGTAATTGAAATCAGTGCCACCACTGCAGAAGCTACCTTTGAGAGCCAATTTGTTCTCTGCTCTAATTACTCTGCCTGAAAGGACAACAGAATGAAGACACTGTGGACATGTAGGGTTCAGTCCAAAGATTGTACTTGAGGGTATGTAATTAAATCTTACAACATTAGTGCTTTAGTGAAAGAGGGCAGGAAAAGCTTGATTTATATGCTTTATTTTATGATAGGTTTAATCTATATCACTTTTGGTCCCACGGGCACAGAATTTCGTCATTCAAAAGCAGAACAAACCAAAATGGGCTCTTTCTCCAAGCTGTAAAAGGAAACAGACTTAGGACTGGCTAGATCTGTGAGGAAAAACAACTTAGTAGACCACCAAAAGTGAACTTCCAAGGTGCCAGCATGTGTGCTGACTCCTGAGCATCCTGGCTCAAGTGCAGTTGATGATTTTGCTTAGCAGGGCAGGGCACTGCAAAAGAACTTGCTTTCTGCAGCAGAATTCCCTGTGTATGAGTTGCTTGTCTTTGCTAGTTAAGTTTCTGAATTCACAGAATTGGAAGAAGACAGTGCTCAAAATTTTTTGGAAGATTGGAGTTGGAATAGGAAACTCAAGAAGAAATGTGCTTCCATATTAAGAGTCCCTCTGAAACAGAGATGTGTTTAGACATCCATATTGGCCTTTCCCTCCCCTTGGAGCCAGTTGTTCCCACCCTCCTGCTCTAGGCTCCATCTCTTTCAGCTGTGCTGACTCAGCTGTTTGTTGGACTGTGCTCCTAAACAGTTCTGTGAAATAATCTAGTTTAAAAAGAAACACATTTCTATTTGAAAAGTATGTATCTCATTTCACTGATATGCTTGAGAATGTAGCCACAGAAACAGCTGAACCAGCAGGGCTGAAGGGACAACAGATTGAGAGTTCAGTGAGCAGATGAAGGGGATCAGAAAACTTTTCAAGTGCCCTTGCACCATTGCAGATTCCTATGCAAAAATGACCCTAGAGAAAACCGTAAGGATGGGATTTTCTTATCTTTGATTTAGTTGTAGTCATGTGCTCATTAGCAAAAGTCTTTTCCCTTGATTAATTTGGTATAGTTGATGAACAATATTTTGTAAAAATTTCATTGGCGATGCTTATAACAAACACAGTATAAATTCTTTAGAGTATTCCAGATGAATCTAGAATTCAGCAAAACTGAGCAGCTAAACATTCTTGGAGAATCTGAGTTCATTTACAGTGCATCAATTTAGCAGTGAACTGAGAGAAAAATTTTCACCCAGACATAGCTCTATAAGTCACAGTTCTTGAATTTGTGAGTCTAGTAAATATGAAGTATATACACCAAATTCCATATGTATACACACAGATAATTTCAAAATAACTGCTGGGGAAAAAAACTTTTTCCTAAATAAGAAAAAAAATCCTCTTTATTCCATATTGAAGTATGGGTAAAACATTTTTTGTCTGCCTAATGACAAACTTCACCCCAGATATATATATCAGTAGCCTATAGAGCACACAAGGCCATGTTTAAAAAAGTGAAAGATGCATCAGATATGACCTTGCAGTTGAAAATGTCACCTTGCTCTCATAAAGCCATGAAATATATCATCCAGAACAAATTATTAATATAGATAATAATTATTAACCCTATAAAAAGAAGTCTGGCTTATATGTATATACTCAATGTCTTGCTACAAAAAAAATTTCATTCCTTTGGATACCATAGCACGATTAGGACACCATAACAGAACAAAAGCATTGTAAGAAGTGATTGCAGCAGCCAATTTCAAATGTATTTGCTGGTTTTACCAAATTCCATGTGCAGAAAGGGAATATTCTCTTCTGTCTTCCAGTTGCTGTTGCTTGCTGTGAAAATCAGCCAAATTCTGCATTCACAAGCAATGCTCATCAAGTAAAAATACAGCAATCAACCAAATTAATAGGTTATCATCTCATATTATCTCTTTACCAAAAAAAAAAGGCAAATATGGTTGTTTTTTTAAAAAAGCCCATAAATCTTCCAATTTTATGTTTTGCTTTTCTAAAATTCAGGAATGTAAGAAGTGGTACACTTAGGGCACTAAAGAAAAAGTACCTTTATAATTGGATCATCTCATTGTGAGTCTCTTACAGTTGCCAGAAACTGCAGTTTGCATGAGACATACAGCATGATGACAACATTCATCAAAACTTTTCTTTTTTTTTTGCTAAGATTTGTGTTTTAACATTTTCAAGGCTGTTCTGTATTTCTGGATTATCAAATATCAAAACCCTCAGATACATTTTAGAATCACCCTCTATATACACTTAACATTATAAAAAACTGTATTAAATGTATAACCAGGTAGGTAGAGCAGTATTTTAGACTCTTGTTTCCCTTGTGTGGTGTTTAAGGCAAAGAAAACTTATATATACTTCTGTAAAAAGTGTTTATTAAAATTGACTTTGTTTTACAGTTTAGCAAACTCTGCAGGTAGCCTTAAGAGCCTGCTCAATTCATTATCATTAAATCAACAACCAGATCTTCTTTCTGCTGTTCCCGGGCAGGATTAATGGATTTTGGCATGATTTGTGTATTTAACAGTGAAAGCTCTTGCTGGGTAAGCTAGCAAGCTTGTCTAATCCCCAGTTGTGCTAACTTCATAAACCTATTTTAAGGTTTTAACTTTGATTAAAGATTAAAGATAGTGACACATGCCGCTACCTCTGAATGTATCTAACATGATTATGGTTAATAAGTGTAACTGAAACATCAACTATATATTGTATGGTACACGCAAATATATGTATGTTACAGATATTTTTCAACATTTTGGGGTTTAAAGTGAGATTCCACAAAACAACTGATGTACTAATACTAAAACACCTGCATATATTTAAATGCTGGAAATATTAAATGATACTTTTTAATTACAGAATTACTAAACTCTGTGACAGGAACAGATCATTTGTATTTCAAAATAACGTACACCTGAATAGAAGAATGAGCAATTATTATTTTATTTGATCTAAAGCTGGTTTGCTCAGCAAACCAATTTTAACCCATCAAGCATTCCAGTTTCTATCGTTTTTTTCACCCTTCCAGACAATCCTTGAATCAGTATTCAGGAAAGCCTGAAGAAAGGAGAAAAGAGAGGAAAAAATATTTTCAGCCTGTCTGACAAGACTACATAAAAAGCTTGTGATCAAAGGATCTTAAATACACGTTACTGGTGTGACAAACAACATTTTTGTCCCTTTATTAGATTTATTTTCCTTCTGAAAACTGGAATGGCCAGAGTATAGTTTGTGAAAGAAAGCTGGCAGGGTTGTATTCTTTGATTCCTAATTAACACCTTCAGTCTCAAAAGAGAACTAACAGAAATACCATAAAATGTTGCAGCTGCATTGTTATTCCGCTTGGTTGGTTTGTTAAAAGTCGGCTGGGCATTGGCAGCTGCAATAAAGGAAAAGCTCAATGGATGTTTTGTATTGTGCCCACTGAAGTGAAAGAAGGCAACCATTTTATTTTCAAATGGGCAGCTGCATAGTGATGTTTAAATGGAGCTAAATGTGAGATTTACTGTTAATTTATAGTAATTGGTTATAAATAAAGTAGCAGTATAGCTTGGCTTTCATCTGTTAAAGCCATAGAACACAAATTGAGGGGGAATGAGTTATGAAGGGTAAAAAGTGAAGGGTAAATTACTAGAGTGATAGAAAATGCATTTACTTAGAAGGAGTAATGGTATTCAGTTTTGTAATGTAATGCGGCAGCCACCTTGGGAGCAAGTAGTCAAGCCTTCTTTAGATAGTGCTGTGGGAAGTAAAGGTAGGCATCACTTTGTCCCAGTGTAGAGGAAACCAACGTTTTAATGCCGGGATTAGAACCAAGTGCAACTCTGCCTGGAGAGCATAAGTTTGTATTTTCAGTAGTATAATAAAGGAGGCATTTAACTCTGGTCAGATAAATCTCACTCACATTCAAAAAATGCAATTAGGGAAATATGTAAATCTAGATGTTTCATCAAATGCTAGCTAAGGGGTTACCAGTTCTTTCCTTGCACAATGACTGAACTAAAGAACTTCAGTGTCTGTGTAAGAACCATTGTCCCAGCCCCAGAGCCCGTTGGAAACCGAGTCCAGACTGGCCGTGGGAAATACCTACATATTTGACACAGGCCCTATTTCTGAGAGAAAAGGGGGTGGAATAGAAAGTATGGAGATTTTACTGTTGCATTCTAATCAGCCATGATCTGCCTAATTTGCTTTGATCAGGAAGATAAACTAATTTTCCTATAGGCTAGATAAAAGTAATTAGCAATCCAATGCTTTCATGCTTTTGTAAAGGGTAAAGAAAAGAATAACAGAAATTGTAATGGTGGGAGCAAAGTACCCTTTTCGGCTCATCTGAAAGCATTGTTAATTGAAAATAGGATGATGCCATAGGAGAGAGGCCCTGATTAAGGTGCTTTTTTGGGCTGAGATATCATTGTTCACCATTGTTCACTCTATAATGTTACACAGCTAAATGTTTCTGAAGACAAATTTCACATGAGTTTTAGTATATTTAGCTTCTGTTCTCTTTTATGGAAAAAGCATATCCCATGTAAACAGTACATCTGCCATTCTGAGAGGATGCTGTTTGATTTCACGAGGCATTTTAATGATCTTTTTCCACAATTGCATTAGAATAATTCAGTTGGGTCTGCTGCTACCATAAGGCTTCAGGATGAGGATTTCTGAGGCCATATTAGTGAAATCAAAAACTCTGCAGCCATAGCCAGAGCCAAATTACTGGATATCCCAGTCTCCTGATCCTATTAGGTAACAATTGCATGGTTCTGTGGGCCTGAACTGTGACTGTTAGCCTGATACATGCACTATGGTGTAGTCTGCCTCAGCTGAGTTTCCTGGGAGCTGTCACTCCTCCTTGGCTTTGGCCATTCTACTTCAGTATAAATCAAGATGTCTTGCAAAATGCTGAGTTTCACAGTATAACCCTTAATGTGCAAACATAATGGAATGTCATCTTTATCCAGGCAAACTACTCATTCAGATCTTACTGAATTCCATAGGCTGCAGAATACCTCATTTTTAATATTTGTCTTCCCCTACGTTTCCTCATCGTTGTATGAATGGATTAGTTCAACAGGCAGTTACAACCAGCTTGCTTAATAATTCTGTCCACCTGCCTCTTTATATTTTCAAAGTTTTATTTAAGAAGTCAGATAAGCTTAAGGACTCTGTTTGCCATTTATGTTACAGTTGTGTTGCAGTCCACAACCATAATTGGGATTGTGGATCCACTATGTCAGGAACAGCTAAAATATAGGGGCAGGCTCTATAAAAGCTTTCATAGGAAAGAAAAAGCAGCTATTGATGATGAATAGGAAAAACATTTTATGGTGTGGATAGAGAAACAGGGGCATGTGTTCTGTCTCAAAGACGCTCATATTAAAAAAAATAATATCCTTTAAAGACAACGTTTGGAAAATTACTTTCCCCTGCCAGCAAGATGTGTCAAATAGTATTGGGAGGGAGAAAAAAAGCTCTATTCCTGTATGATAGCAGTCTTAAACTGAAGTATATAAAAAAATTTCCAGTTGTCTTTCTACATCCTAAAATATGTTGACATTGTGATCATCTGCAGTGTTTGTATTCCAACCCATATGATGGCAAAAGTTATGTTAGTTTGAATGTGAGAACATGGTGACAAAAATAAAAACTGATGTAAGAGTTATAAAAAAAGTAGAAGCATTCATTGAAATACCACTGAGAGTTGTGTTTAGCTTCGGAATATTTATTCATTTTGCTTGAGGAGGCAGCATCACCTCATAGATAAAGCATTGGTTTGATATTCAAACTTATATTTTCTTTATTTCCTTATTGTGTTGCTTAGTGCCACAGCAAAACTAATTTGTCTCCCACTCTACAGTCTCCTCAACTCCTACTTAGCAGTTAACTCTTTATGTTGTTCCTTGAAAAGTGTTACATGATTGAATATTGCTGTACAAAAAGTGCAGGAGGGAAAAGACAGCAAGCACGTAATTCCCCCCACCTGTTGGCAATAAACATCCTTCTTCCATATGGGTGGGCAGAAGTTGCTCCCCAGCCTGCTCAAGAGAAGACACAGCAATTCTGTTCCAGACTTTTGAATTACATCACTTCTTCTGTAGGATGTGAGCTAGAGTTTAGATTCCTACAGCTGTTATTCGCAGACCTGAGGAAGGACTGGAGTTTGCTTTTGTGCTTCTTTTTGAGTTGCACAGAAATTAGTTTCCAAAATCCTTAGAATTTTCCCAAATGAAAACCATGAGGAAATCTATCTGTCACTCTTACAGATAAACACTGTAAAACACTGACTCTAAATATGAATGTTGTCCTTCTTCCATAATGTTCCGTTCATTATGAGGCTGAGCTATTACCGCTTTCATGGGATAATATGGAAATACACAATTGTAAAAATGGTGCAGAAAAACAGTTTTACAAGTTTCACAGTTTTGCGATATCCCTCGTTTCTAGTCCCAAAGAGTTCTTTGAAGTCAGATCTATGTCGACTTTTTTAGGAAGATAATGTGTAAGCTCTGCCCTTGTTCTGAGCCATCTGGAAACCATCAGCAAAGCACTAAACCTGACCTTACCTGAGCACTAACCTTACCAAAAAGGATGGTTTTTATCTGGAGACACCTAAGAAACTGCATGGGAGAGAAACTTGTTCCACCTCATTGAGCCTGAAGGAGTCTGACTACAAGATGGTAACCTGCATTAAACTGGGCTCTCTAAGCACTGCTTTCAGGAAACACATACTGATTTACAGA
Source organism: Falcunculus frontatus (assembly GCA_013398115.1). Lineage (NCBI taxonomy): Eukaryota > Metazoa > Chordata > Aves > Passeriformes > Falcunculus > Falcunculus frontatus. The sequence continues at coordinate 2,044,479 of VZRV01010041.1, forward strand.
GATGAAAGATTTCATAAGTGTTTTAATTGTTGTTACAGCCTAAATTGCATTCACTTTCATTAGGGTTTTACTTATTTTTTTAAGTTTTCTATACTTCTAGGAAGATCTACCCATTTGTATTTTATAAAAGAAGGTCCAACAATCAAGTCACCAGTCTTAACATGTACTGACAAAAGTAAAGACAGCTTCTCACTTTTCCATGTAAAGAAAACTAGTTTCTTTCACTGAAAGAAAAGCTTGAATAACCAACCAGGCATTACAGTATACTTCTGATGTCAGAAAACTTGTAGTCGTGCCGATAAGGAATTAGATTTCTTCATCTAATTTCCTTGTTCTACCACTAGTATAAATATTGTTCATACATTTTGTCTTGTAATTTAGTTGCTCACCCATACTTGCCTTATGCCCTTTAAGATACTCCAGGTTATCTGAGGTGTCTCCATGGGATATGTATGATATGGGCTCTACAGGAACTGCATCCTCTACTGTATGAACAGCATTGGATGGGAGCCAGGCAAGTCATCTCAAGAAGTGATGACCCACAGCTAAAAAGATCTGGCAGTTTAGTTTACTTTTAGTCAGCCCAGAGCCATGGCATAGTTCCCCCAGAAATTTTAAAGGCACACAGAGAATTGCATTATTGTTAACACAGTAACCTGTGTGAGGGGGGAGACTTGGAGTAGAAAACACCTTCTTTTTAAATTTGTGTGACAGGCTTCGTATAAGTTTTACAGTGAGTTGGGCTGAGTGTAGATGATCTGTTGTGCCATATCCAAGCTGCAGAGAGTTTTCAGATTTAAATTACAGGGTTTCTTCCTTTGATAGCAAAAAAAGTGTGGAACATTGTGACGTCCCACTGCCAACAGGAAGGGAGCACCCAATATTTGTAGGTGCCCATGGTTGAAAAGGAGTGACAAAAGTCAGAGGGTCTGCAGAAACTTACAAAGTTTTATTAGCAAATGATACACTTGACATGGAAATTGGTATAAGTTAGTCCTTTATCTTATAATATAATCCACATGGTCATTGATTTTGAATAAGGGGTAGACTGAAACCAAAGAGAGAAGAGAAGGGAGAGGAGGGCAGGGGAGGGGAGGGGATGAGAGGGGAGAGGAAAGGAAAAGGGAAAGGAAAAAGGAAAGGAGAGGAGAGGCAAGATGAGGAAAGGCAAGACTTGACTAAGCCTCTCCCTTTCAAAAGCCCTAGAGGGAAGGATAATCGTTGTGTATCCTGGTGAGGGTTGTCCGGTGAACTTTGTTGATCCCCAGGCTATGTGTCCTTGACATTCACAGTAGATTTTCCAGTATGGTGGAAAGGTCAACTTGTTCAAACAATTAGGTCCGTCTGGATTGGGGGAAGTTTGATGGGGTCTGAATTTTTTTTTCTTTTAATACTGAAAAATTTTACTAGCGTTGCATCACTGACATCTCAAACTTTGCCTGGGGTCTCCAATGTGTGATGTTGTTCTGTTTTTCTTCTTTTCTGTGGTGCATAAACATTTTGACCATATTATTTCAAAATAATAATAATAATAATAATAATAATAATAATAATAATAATAATAATAATGCCTTCTGCCTGTCAAAGTAGCTCATACCTTGACTCTGGTTTAAGCTATTGGATATAAAATGAAAAAAAAAAAATTAAGAAGAGAATAAAAACATCCTTGGGATGTAAGAACAGCCTTAAAAAAGAGCTTGTGTGTGTAAGGGGCATGGGTTTTGAGGGTTTAAAGCCTGTCCATTAGCTTTATTTGGAGAAAGTTAAATTAAAACTGTATTGTCCTAAAAGACAAACACAAAGCAGTATGTAACATATTAGAAATTATTAAGCCTTGTAAGTACACAAAGTTTTTATAAAATATCATAATTATAAATGTTGAATAAGGGTTAATATCGATTTCTTGTCTGTATTTTAAATACAAAACAAAAAACTTCTGACATCTGATTAAGGGAAATTTTAGACTGTTTCATTAGCTAAAGCAATCGGGTTGTGCTTTAATCAGTTTCTTTGTTGAATTAGAAGAAGCATACCTTCCAGTCTTAAAATAGTAACATAATTGTAAAGTTGTCAGTCTAGGGTTTCTGTTTGAACTGATTACTCTTGATAAAAATAACAAACCATGACAAATAGTGGGGCTAGGTTTCAGTAATTCACTGAAGAATGTCTCTACCAAGTCTTTGTGGCAAAATGTCTTGTTTTCAGGACAAATGCAGAGTTGAAATAACAACCCATGAATACCACTGGTGAAATGGCTATGTACACAAGGTGAATGCTAAAGTTTTCCCTTCTGAATGGACCTTTTAATCCAGGCATTATCTAGGCTCTGAAAAAGTCTTCAGTGGCCTTACGTACAGATTAATGAGAAAATCTGAGACTTGGAGTTGGGCTATTTGCAGAAACAGTTTTCAAGATTTACTGATGGTTGACAAATGCCATTTAAGCTTTCAAAGCCATCAGTATGCTATTGAAATGGATTTAGAGGGAAATCCTCCCACTATAGAAGATGAGGACTTTGAAGGATCTTGGTGGAAGCCCTTGGTCTCCCCACCCCTTCGAACCTTTCACTGGCTTCCTTCAGCATATAGAGCCCTGAAACGCGTGGCTTTGGGAAAGGGGGGGGTGGCCCCTTTGAAAGGCATTTGTATATAACTGAATGTGCCAATCTGCTTTTGTTCAGGCATGAGAACCAAATAGAAGTGTTTCCAGAAAAAGTCTCTTGTGCTCATGGTCAGTTTTTCAATGGGCTTTCTGCTAATAGATTTTTAATATTGGAGCTGGCAGTGGTGAAATACAAGTTTGAAAATTCTAATGAATTGAAAAATTGCCCAAGAAAGACTCTCTGCCCTGTAGCATTTGTTAACGATGGTACCATTTCCTTCTCTAACACTGGCTTTCAGAGAAAAGGAACTTCGTACATTATACATGTGACAAGACAAATCACCTGAGTTTAATTTTTTGAAATAATGTCCTTTATTCTACAGACATTTTAAAACCTGTTTCTATGTTATTTCTTTTCTTTGGGTCTTTAAAAACTCGTTTTCAAACCATATGCTTTTATTAAAAGATGTCCATTATGGGATTCAATTAGGAAAAAAAGATGATGAACCTCAGATGATCATGTTTTAGTTAAAGGGGTTTTAATTTAAGATCAGGATGGCTTGAAGCCCTTGCTTTTGCCTATGCTGTTCTGAATCAGCAGGATTCAAGATGAAAATTCTGAAGAGCTTAATAAAGTTGTACAAACGAAAAAGTGGCAGAACCTGCTGCGAAGTTCGGGAAAAAGGGATCTCTGGAATCTCTGGTGGATTATGCAAGGATATGCTGGGGCTTTATTCATGAAGTTCCTACAAGATTTGTGGTTTTCAGTCAGAAAAAAATGCCCACAAAATCCCCTCTGTGGTTCTTTTAATAGCGACAGTGTTTATGCATGTAAAACCATGTGGTGCTGTCTTCTTCAGTCTGTCACAAGTATGTGAAAGTTGAGATTCAAATTCCAAGGCCATGACTGAGGGGCCTTCCTTCCTTCACCTCTGATCTTCACATCGCTCCCCACATGGAACAGAACAAAGCCAGGATGTGGGCTGCTGTAGTCTCTTTATACCCAGTGTGTGGTGTGAAGAAGAACATCGTCGTGCGTCCCACCAACTCCAAACTCCTCATGAAGGGACAGGAAGGCTGACAGCATTCTGCAGAATGTGGAAAATAGGCCAACACCTCTTAGGAGAAGAGTTGCTTCTGCTTAGTGACTGCTTTGACTTTACTTCTGTCCCATATTTCATTTCTATCTGCACCATTTTCAGGCTGGCATCCATTTTGCCGCCATTTGGGGAAGGAGAGCAGCAGTAACAGCGTGTGGCAGGTACTGTCTCGTGCAGCGTGACCAATGGTCATAAGAAGCAGCTGTCATGTAGCAGTTGGGTGTTGTGGTGTTCAACTATGCTACTTGTTCATCACAAAGCAAATGAAGCCTGTAGGAGAACTCCCAATTTGTCTAAGGCTTCTAGTTCTTAAAAAAGGATGGTGCATCTTCACCCAGAAAGAACCATCTTACACCCCACTCTGCTCCACAGGTTTGGGGGAATGTTGTTTAATTGGCTCTGAGTGATGCGCAGAAGTAAACAAAATTCTCGGGACATTCAGTACCAAACTTTTACTTGCAAACTTTAGAACATTAAGGTAGAATAAGGTACTTGGCAAATTTTAAATAAACGTAGGCAACTTTAACTTATGCAGACATGCAAAGTCACTTACAAGGCATTGACTGAAATTTTTTTGTCTAGCTTACAGTGTATTTTGAGAAGAAGTTAGAAGAAGAAAGAGAGAAAGAAAGGATAAGAGTAGGAAGATATTACCACCCATGGATCCAGCAACGAAACTTGATTGTTGCAATTTAGATGTTCACTGATCCAAGTGATGGTCACAGTCTTGATCTGCCAGGGGTGGGGGAAGCCCACAAAACACAAAGTTGGATGGGTTAAGGTACAGTAAGGTTCAGGTGGGAATGCCCAGGTACCTCCTCTGGCAGGGGGAATTTTGCACTGTTGGATCATGTGCAGTCTTCTGGTGGAAAGACCTAGAAATGAGGCTGGGGGTGCTTCAGGGATCTTTGATGGTTTATGACACCTAAGACATGACAGCTGCCTCTCATTAGAGTAGTTGAGCCAATTATGCCCCATCAGAAGAGATGACCGCCTTCAGACCTATGTATGAATGCCCCAGTATCTCTCCCAGAGGGAAGCATTACACCTGAGCCAGTTGTGTAAGGGAGGACATGATAAAAACACTGCCCCACCTCCCAGGATCTGCTTCTTATCAGCCTCTTCCCTTACCTGGCTCTAATCCCAGCTTCTTGCTAAACAAAGGTTGATTTCTGGTGGTCATCCTCTGGTGCTCACACCCTCTGCCCCTGGGCTGTTGCCTTGCACATTGTCAGCAAAGCACCCACTGCTTTTGCAAATGGCCACTTGTTTGAGCCGTTCACCATTAGCATTTCAGTGTCAGGCATGACAACCAAACAGAAAACAAAGAAAAGCTGTAACAACAGAAAATGTCACACTTTCTACTCCTTAGTGACCCACATGACATCTTGCCTTTAACTCAACTGATTTTAGAAATTATAAAAGGCCTGAAAAAAATATGTAGAAAACTTCCTCATGAGCCTATCAGTACAACATGCACTACTGCAGGCAAGCCAATGTGCTGTTGTGGAATTTCCACAACCATGAAATACTGCCTATTGGGTAGAACCTGGCATTAGGAACTCATAGGCCTGGGATGATGTCTTCCATCCATGGGAGTCACTGGGAGTTTTGCTACCAGCGTCAGTGGAGCCAGGTGTTTACCCCCAGGCACTGTTCTCGTGCTGACATTGACTTGCTGTATTAGAGGTTTTAAGACATGTAAATAATAGGGCAACTGATTGTTTCCAACATTTTTATAACATTTGGAATAGCTAAATAAAAGAGATCTTGGAAAGTTCATTTTGTGAGCAAAATGGGCAGACCAGACCGGGTGCAGTATATGGACACACTATTTCACATACGCACACAGGTGCAATAGAGGTGGCAGCAACAGTTTACATTTGGTGAACGTTTGTTTTGGCTACTGATGTTTTGTGATATTGTTCAGTATTTTCTCCAGGAAGATCCAAAACTCATATTTGAAGCCTGAATCAGTGACAGGGCAACGGGTTTGGGTGAGCAGCACAAGTTAATTGCTTGCCCTGAAGAGATTTTCTGTTGATCATCGTAACAATCACAAGAAGTGTGGGTCATTGGCCTCAAAATGAGGTTGCCAAACAGTGGACTATGTAAACTCCGTGAATAAAAGGAAGGAAACAGGGATCATTTTCTCTGGATCAGAGTGCTGCCTCTACTCCTACTAAATACTGGCTTATCCTCTGAACAGCCCAGCTGAGCTCAGTAGAAATCGTTCTGAAGTATTTTGCCTCTACACAAGTTTGTTAAAGCTCTGGTCCCATTAATTTATGTTGTAAAAGAAAATAATTTCTCGAAAGAGAAGGCATTTTTATACTAGAAAGAGTGCACCTCTTTTTCCTGATGATTATGCTGGTATAAGCACATGAAAAATATGTGCCAGCCCAATACAACACATGAGGTCTCTCTGCTGGAGATTTCTCCTTAATAGGGTGACTTAGAGTATCTCAACTCTTCTTGACCTGAATTGTTTAAAGCTAGCTCAGGTATTTCGGTAGTCTGCCTATCTGAAGGGCAGCTGATCAGTTACAAGCAAACAAAATGTGTGGAGACTGGGTCTAAGTGATGTCAGTATAAGGTTAAGGACCTGGTATTTATGTATATTAAGACTGTTTTATACCAGTCCATGTGAAGGTATCTCATGATGAAAGTGAATTTTGAGTACTTAAGAAAAAAGAAATAATTACCTGATGGAGAAATACAGTGTTTTCAAGTACATTATCTTTGTAAGAATCAAGCTACGTATTTCTTGGCACTTACTGTTGCAGCAATTTGGGTGTTCAATCTGTCAGGAAAGATCTGACAGCTTTGTCATTCCTCTGAGCTCTGTAGGAAGTGTTGGAAGAGGCTGTCAGCCAGCCAGGAGCTGGCAGATCTGGAAGCTTATTGTGTTTCAGCAAACAAGCTCTGTCAGATGTAAAGGGAAGATGTGCATGTAAAAAAATCCACAACTTCCTATATCTGAAGAATGTTTACAATATTTACATCCTAGGTAAATATTCAGCCTGTATTAGTCCAAGCCAAAACTGCCAACTGAAATAAACCAATTCTGCTTCACCTTTCTTACGTGTTTCTCCTCTGTATTTGGGCCTGTGGAGTCACAAACACCAAGGTTCCAATTCAGAGAACTGATTTCGATTAAAACTAAATTTTTTTCCTGATGGATATTTTTTTAAATACAGATCAGTTGCCAACTATGGTTCAGCAGCATCCTCACAAGTAATGAGCAGTTCTGGATTAGGGGAGAGATCAGGAGAAGTTCTTCTGGTAGCAACATTTAATGAAACTGAGTGTGTTGATAATATGACAGCCGTTGGGTTGTTCACACAATAAAGAGAAGACTCTGTGAATAATTATTTCAGCTAAGCAACAGCACAAAAATGATCAAATTGGTACTTCAGAGTAGAACTCTAGTAGATGTAGCATAGCATCATTTTCTTTGCTGAAACTCTTCAATTACTGTTCAACAACACGAGGTACAACTAAACAGTAATAAAAGCAGAAGTGACAGTGCTCTGCTAAAATGATTGGACATGATAATATTGATGGTCTATTCCAGCCTAAACAGTTCTATGATTATGAGTCTGTGATTCAGCACCAATGCGTAGGAAAATGGAAACTTACTAGGTAAGAGTAGCAAAAAATCATCGGAAAAAAAGAAAAAAAAGATCAGAAGATCAGTGGAGATCAAAGGGGTGGACTTGTCTTTGCCGACTTACATTTTTGCTATCTCCTTTACCAAACCAGAATTTCACCCAAAGTATGTGTATTTTGCTGTCAACTATTTTGGGAATACCAAATGTGTATATTCAGAACACCTGCTACATTATGCCACACAAAGTAGCAATGTGCAGAGACCCTGCGTTGTGAAATTGGAACAGTCACAGCATCCTCCTGCTGTACCTGGGGTAATTAGTCTCTCTGAGGGCACCTAACATGGTAATGTATCTTCCAGCTCCGGACCCAGCTCACTCATCTGTACCTCTGGGACCTTTGCACTGTGCAAGGTAGGATATGTATTTCCTGCCCTGAATACAGGTCTGTTGTGCACAGATTTCCAGATACTCGTGCTTACACCATCACTGTTGAAATGGGTTTGCAGCAGATGCTCTCAAAGCTGTTTGGGTTTAAATTCTTCAAATCCATGCTGTGGAATTGAGTTGAGGCAAATTAGGATGCACAAAATAAATTACTTACACTGTATCTTGTTACAAACAAAATCAGGCTAATCATGATTCATTTTCACCCTCAGGAGCCTCACAGAAGTAATCTTGGATATTTTGGTGAAGATGAGTTTTAAAATTGGTTTGTGTAACATGTAGTCTGTGCTGTACATACAAACCTAATTTATGGTTAGGCATTCAGACCAACTGACTGGTTACCCATAATACTTAACTGAGAAATTTTCACTTTATAACTTTAGAGTTATATTTTGAATCTTTGTTTACACTCAGATATATTTTGATTTAGTTTCTGCTGTAGACAGGATGTAATATGTCAATAAACAAACTATGCTGTGCTTTTTGTACCTGCTCTCCTCTCATATAAATAACCATAATTTAGGAACAGCCTCATTGAAACCAGGAGGATGAAATTTTAGACAGGGAATTAGAAGAAAATTGGACCCCCAATTTCTAAAATGGATGAATGTGTCCAGTCATTCAGGGTGGGAAAAAAAAAGGTATTTTTGTAATTTATGTAGCAAATAGTTATAAAAATAAGCAACATCTGGAGCAGCAGAAAATATTCTGAAACCAAGGGTTTCTTCTTCTGAGACTTGGTCACATCTAATAAATATCTTTTGTCAATTTAACTGTGCTGTTCTTCATCAAAATAAGATAAACAGTACTTGATAAACAAACAGGTAATGATGAAAACCACAATAAACAGGCTGGTGGTTGTCTTCATAAATTACAATAAAAACTGATATTATTTTCCTGTTGTATATTGTTTCAGTATTTGAACAAGATTGATCATGTATGCAGTACTCATATAATCTGTTTGCACTAGTGCAGCAGAAACAAGCAGTAACTTACAAAGTAAAAATGTGCTAATACAATCTGTGGGCATGGGCAGAAGAGGAATCCCGTTCAGTCCTCTTTTAACTGCTTCTGCTGGCTTCTGTATTATAAGATGTTCCTTTAGTTATTTAAGTTTTTTAATATGTGAGTTAAGTACAGCAAATGATTGACATGTTGGAATGTTTTCGTAATTTAGCCTGGTAATTATTCCCTAGCAAGCTGAGTCTTCAGCCTCAAATGAACAGCCATGAATCAGCTTTGAAAATAAATGGTTAAGTTCATCTAGCGAGCAACATGAATTTGATATTAAAAAAAAGCAGAGAGCCAGAATCTTTGTACCTAAAATGAAATGTCGGGTACTTGTCAGATTAACTCAGCACTGGGTGTGTTTGATCTGATCTTTGATCTTTACTTTCTTTTTTTGACCCTAATTGTTTGCTCTGCCCTGCTCCCTCTGCTGGAGTCTTGGATAAACTGAATGGCAAAATTGTTTCCTGAAAAGATTAATCATGCACGTACTGTTTGCTTTACAAATGTTCTGCAGTCTAGATATAAGTAAGACTTTGATGGTTGTTTATATGGCAGAATTGCCTATGTTCAGGAATAATGCATGGTGTTTAAAATTACTCTCCTACAGAACTTGTGCAGTAATAAGCCAAATTTTGCTGTCTGTGACATCAGAGGAACTCAGTGACAGGTGTTGGGCGTGCAAAAGTCTGGCCAAAGAGTTTTGTTACTTCGTGTTGAATCCAGATGTGACCTATCAGGCTGGTTTGCCAGGATCCCATGTTACGGGCCAATACACAACAGCACAGAAGAGATGTAGACAGAGCCCTCCTGACCTTACTGGATCACCTTTGAGGTGTCCCTAAGTTCAAGGTGCTTGATCCTTACGATATATATCTATTTACAATTGCAGTGGCTGGAACAAGCGCCACTGGTGTGCCAAGGAAAGGTGTGAGAGGGACAGAGGGAGTACTGTCCGTTTACTGGAGTAAAACCCTCTGTGAGGTGTGCAGGCACACAGACTCACTGCAGGGGCCGTTCTCACGTGACCACACAACATCATTTGCTTTTTGCAGGGCATGTTTTAATGCAAAGGAGTTGGGTTTCTGGAAAGAGAGCTTCAATGTCAATTACAGAAATTTTCTGTAACAAATGTGTAACGCGCAATCCTCTTTTTGCCTTACACCCCTTCCACGTAAACCTGTAGCATGGGATCTGTTGCTGTTAATTTGCTATTGCAAATAATATTATATAGGATAATGATTTTTTAAATACTTAATATTAGCATTTGTCATTATCAATATGCAAAAGGGCAGAAATATCCATGCTATTGCCACTTGTTGTTTACCTTGAATGCCTTGATAGTGAGATTTCCTACTCCATGTAATGTCTATAGTAGCTCTCTCTACTGCTTCTTCCTACTGTAATCTACTGCTGCTTCTTCCAGAAAATTTTTCCAAATACAAAGATGTACTCTTCAAATGTGAATCATTTAGTGGAAATTCGTATCTTAATCATAGTTTACTACAGGATCCTTCAAAGAATCACAGATAAAGTTTGAAGCTAGTTATGAGGAGAAGTGCTACGGTTTAATTGTCAGAAAGTACTTACAATGCATATTTATGCATGCTCATACTTTGCCCTGTGCTGCTCTGCATGGGTGTATTAAACATGCAAATACATGACTAGCCATTTTCATGTTGACTTTGAAAGATAATGTAATCTAGGAACATTAAAATGAAAATATGGGGGTTTTTTCTGAGTCTGTTGACAGCTTATGCATTGTACTTTGGTAAATTGGTGTGAATGCCATGGTTGGACAGTGTGATCTAATGAAAAAGGTGCTGGACAAATCATCATCAGTGTCATTTTCCTCGGTGTTGTATAAACATCTGTTTGACCGTGAACATGTCACTTTGCCATCAGGTGTCTTAGTTTCCTTTCTGCAAAATGATGGTAATTCTTACTCTATTTATTTATTGATACCCTCAAATGAAAACATCTATAGCAATTTATTTGTAAGAAATACAAGCTGCTGTTGCTACAGTGTTGGCAAATAGGCTTTATCTCCTTAAAGTAGCTGTAGCAGATGAAGATATTTTCCATAAAAGAGGAAGCATTTGCATTAGTAGATGGCATGCAGTTAATAGCCAACGTATTCTTCCATTGTACGGTGGAGCTAGTATCCTGCCAGTACTAGAAACAAGAGTGCTGTGTTAAAAAGATAGGCAGAGCCAGGGAAGAGCAGAAGTAGGATTCACCTGTTTTCGTTATTTTGTGTTACTACATGGAAGCCACTGTCAAATTTTGCTGTAAATGAATTAAGGAAATTGTCTTCGTTTAGAAACTGTTGTCTGCTGGTAAGAACTAAGGGACTACATTCAGTCTATTGTCAGTATTTTATGTGAGTGCTTTGTCTTTCAAAGACTTCCATAAAAAAGAATTGTTAATACATCTTGTTGGGATAAGGCAAGCTTAGAAGGATCAAAATTAATAATCCTAATAATAAGTCTTGATAATTTTCTAAAAATCAAACACATTGCAACTGTTTAAAAAAATAGGCTGCAAAATTAATTGTCTTCAATATTGGATTATTGTATTATACCTGAAATAGACAAGTTTGTACTATTCAGTATAATAGACATTTAGCGTAGTAGAAGTTTTGCGTGTATCCCTAGGCATACTTTTGTTCTCCTTTAAAAGATGTAAATATATTGTGAAAAACTGATCTTCCAAGATAAATAGTCACTGAAACATCTCTTGTAAAAACAGTTAATAAAAGGTTAGTTATGTGGCCTGAAGACTCATCTATTATATGTTAAGAACTAGTTCACTTAACTTGTTTTACTGGCTTTCTGGAATTCACTGTGAACTACTCAGTTTTAAGATGATAACTGGATGTTTTTTCAGTGTGTATATGCATGGACAATAAAACTGGGGGGAACTGTCATATTTGCCTTCTTGGATACTGTTTTGCAAATGCTCAGAATTTGCTCATCTACTCACCAAGAAAAAAACAGATAAATGCACGGTGCAGTTTTCAGTATTTTCTGGTCTTCAAAGATTTCATCAGAGATAGGATTCCTTTATCAAGTGACCAGAGGCACAGCATGGTGATTGATTGGCTCAGAATATAATTAAGATATCATTGTAGTGAGCCATGTTGCCAGTGCAGTCACTGAAGCAAAGCTTCTTATCTTTTGAAAAGATGAAAGTTTCATTTGCTGGTCTGTTGCTTTTATAGTCAGCAGCTGGAAACAGGCTGCAGGAATGCTGATGGGAAAAGGGACAATGTGTTCATCTCACTGTTCAAAATAACATATTACCTTCTCAGTTCAATATGGCAGCTCATGGTGGTTTTCACCAAGGTAGATCTGGTACTATTGCTGTCTCTATTAGGAGCATTTGTAAACTCAGAGTATACTCATACTGTGCTGCTCCTACTGACATCAGTGGGGTTTGTATGTGCTGCGATGCTGGGAGATGGGAGTAGTTCTGTTACGCTGAGTTATTTAAAGGTTTTCAGTATTCAAATAATTCTAAGTTTTTCATCACTGTAGTTTGTAAGAGTCTACCAAGATTTGATACAAAATCAGAACTATTCCACTGAGGATAGTTAAAAGATCCAATACCTTGATTTTAATATTTTTGAGCATTTCATTGCAAATGCTGATGTGCAAGCCATCTTTCATCCCCTTCTCTTTCCTAGAGAAAGCAAATTGCTAATTTTAATGGGCTAGCACTGAGAGGAGAAATCAGAAAACCCATTTGGAGGAAAGAAACCATTATAGGTGCAGGATTTAAGACATACCCACTGCAATTGTTACTGGTTTTCATAGTAATAATATGTAGCCCTAGAGTTTACCACCTTGCTGTTTCTGGCTGTTCACTGTGCTTGATCTAGCTAATGGCTGTAAATCTTATCCTAGCCATGTCTTCTTGGCAGCATGGTCCAAAATGCTAGCAAACCAAAATGCTGAGAACCTCCTTTATTTGTCTCTAGAGCACTGTGAGGAATTTCTGTTCAGAAGCTCAAATTTTGCAGTATTGCTCACATGAGACCCAGTGATTGATTGCATTGCATTAACTCTTTTTGTTTGTCTCACGTCTCTGAACATCCCCCCAGAAGTAGCTTTGGGTTATGGTGCTTCTCTCTCATAGTCATTCCAAAATTTCATTCAATGCATCCATGGTAATTCTGAAACAAAAGAATATTCTGAATCTAAAAACTGTGAGCACAGACAAACTACTGCTTTGCCAGTGTAAGGGATGGGTGTTTTTTTAGGGAGAAATAATGTCACCTATTTAGCCAACTGGTTGAGCTGGAAGAAGTAGAGACTTAGGTTTTTTGTGCTTGAAAGTTTCTGTTTTTCCAGCTGTATCAGCTAGCCTCATCGAATATATTACCTCTGCCTACCGTAGTCTGCCTTATATTCTTAAACCCTTACAGCTACAAGAATAGCACATTGCCAGCGTAGACTGGAATGTCCTGCGTATTAGTTGCTGGTATGTTAAAAGCTAATTCAAAAAGACATTATTGAGCAAGAGCTTGGGAAATAATTTCTGCTACCTCCACCATCCCTGGAAGTATTTAAAAGATGCGTAGATGTGGCACTTAGGGACATGGTGTTGTGATGAACACATGGCAGTGCTGGGTTAGTGATTGGACTGGATGATCTGAAGGGTCTTTTCCAACCCAAACAATTCCACGATTTTGTGAAATATGCATGGGTAATGTTTAGTAGTTCTGCTGCACAAAAACACATTTATATGTAATGTTCCAAGAAAAGAATCATCTGGGGAAAAAAAGTAACCAATCTAACAGAAGGAGATTATTTAACTGGTAGGTTTAAAAAGAGTTAGAAATTGCTGTGGTGTACACTGGGAAAAAGGAGAGGTGGTACAATGTGGTACACATACTTTACCACATGAGTGGAGTCCAAAAAAGAAGACTAGGACATAGCAGGTCGGTGTTGGCAAATCCACCTCTGGGGTCTAAAGATGTTATTAAGGAAAACACAGTTACTGTTCATTTTCTCCTTGGGCATCAAAGCACGTAATGAAAGCCACCTTCCCTTTTTCTAATCCTCTTAAGATATTAGGGTCTGGTCAGTAGACTGCTTCTGACTGGTTCATCATGGGGTCCTGTGGGTGATACAAGCAGACAAGTACTGCCTACTAGTAATAGAAGTTACTGTGCTAGAAAAGCAGACTTCAGGTTTTTCTGGTCAGCCAGAACACTGGTTAATGCTGGGTTTGTAGAATGCCCTAAATACATGTGTATCTGAAGACGAATCATTCCCATCTTCCACCCAGGCTAGCTTTTTAAGTCTAGAATGTGATTTGGCATGTTTCCAAAAACCCATTAAGACAAGTGTTGAAAATATCATAATCAAAATGATCTTGTTAAAATATTGGGTTTATCTTAATATTCAGTAGTGTATAATTCACTACCTGGATGAGTTTTCCTTTTGCCAAATAAATCCATGGTTTTGTTCCTTTGCCAGAATAAATCCTTTGAGCTTTTATCAAAGTGAAAGGGCAATAACCTCCTAAACAGTATGAAAGAATTAAGTGATAAAGTAGTACAGTAAAAAATGAATTTAATAAGTACACATTTCTCAAATTATACTTTGATTTCGAAGTGAATGCAGAAATCTTACTCAACAGTGATTTGATAATTGCTGTAAAGTATTAACACATTTCCTTTATTTCAAAATCTCTATGTGAAGTATGTTTTTAAATTATACATTTTAAAATTCACCAGAAGATCAAACATCTAAATTAACTATGCTGACTAAAAGCATATATTCTGTAATATGAAACAGACTGTGAGTAATAAGAACTAGATGGAGTAGGAATAGGATGCCTACCCACCAGAGTACAGATAACTTATTTACCTTGTAAGCTCTCAACAGCTGGAAGAAATAAAGTTATCTAAATAGTACCCAGAGTAGCTGGAAACTATAAGTCCTGCTACAAATGCAGAGATATGTTTAAGCAGTGGGGAATTTTAAATTACTGTATAACACTTGCATAAAATATGCAGATCACTCTTAATTTTATTTTAAGAATCTACAGAAATTTTGATACAGTTGTGTAAGTTGTATCTTCCACACAGAATTTTATTATGCAATTTGTTTTCAGTCTTGGTACTTAATGAAAAGCAATTATAATGATACTGTGGGGCATGGGGAAGATAATGGAAAACAATGAAAAGGCAAGTTAAGAATAAAAGGGTATTATATGAAATTTAGTCTAAAACATAGCTTGAATGAGCTCTGACAGAGCTGATATGGCTGGTAGTTTCCTGTACCAGGAACTACCGTGGAACCCCACCAGGAAGTGTGCTACAGAGCAGGATCACATTACACCCTTGTTTTATGGTTCATTTCACTTACTTAATGCAATTTGAGTACCTGTAACAAAAGAGCACTCAAAAAGGGAATGTTTATTATTTGAAAATACGTCATTTCTGTAAATCAAGTTGTGTTTTGGGGACACCTGATGTGCCTGTGTGAGGCAGGGCAGATCAGTATGACCATGCAACAGGCTATACGGCAGAAGCAAAGCGTTTCCATATTCATGATATTTTAAGGATGATGCAGATACTTTGTATCTGTTTGCTTTTGCCTGTCTACTTTAGTAAACCAAGTGTACTACAGTGCTACAACAACAACAAAAATCATAGTAGTTTTCTTTACTACTCCAAGTAAATTTTAATACAGTACAGTGGTTTATTAAAATTATGTTGACTAGAAGTGTTGTTTAGTGTTCCAGCTGATTTATAGAGCATGATAAAACATTCCAGAATCTCTGGAAATGAGGAACATGCTGCGGCCTGTATTTGGTTTGACAAAGCTGTGCTCGGACGAAAGAGGAATGTTTAACGTGCTAACTAGACAATGATTCATCAATTCTGGCAGAGGAACTAATTTTTATTAATGTAGTGCTTAAAAATGTGTGGAATGAACAGCTGGATGCCACAGTTGTGGCATGCCATATTAAGTCTCTGTCTGTTTTCCCCTACAGTGATCTCAGTATGAACAACATTACTAAGCTGCCCTCAAACCCTGTGCACAATCTCCGCTTCCTGGAAGAGCTGTAAGTATCATTGTATCCTTGATGGGCATAGTCAGCTCTAGACACATTCCTGTGTTTGTCTCTCATACTTACTGTGGGAACCAGATAAAACGGTGCAGGAAAGCTGTCAGCCTGACACTTTTGGCACATGCGGAAACACTTAGCTGAAAAAAAGCAATTGCTTGTGATTCTGGAAATGAACTTATAAAAGAGTTACCGTGAGGCTACAACTTCTCTAAGCAGAGACAGAGCCAAACAAATTAAAATTTTTAAACAAGGACTGTTTAAAAGAACTGGATTGCTTTTTTGGAAATAGTTAAGCAGCAGGATATTAAAAGTTTGAATACTGGCTCATGTTTATTAAAATCCCAAGTAAAGCTGTAATCAAAACCAAAACCTGCTGCCTTGTTCTGCCTGTGTCAAGGACAATTGAGTCCACATTTCATAGTATCGAGGCTTCTTGTCCTAATCACTTTTAATTACTGTTTCCTTACTCTTAAACTTAACATCCCTGAAGGCTGACTGTAGAATGCAGAATCCTGCAAAAAGCTTAGTTACGCTATCTACTACATTCACTGGGGGGAAAAAGTGCCTTGAGAAAACTGGCTGATCAAGCACAACATCAAAAGAGGAATGTTGGCTTGAAGTGATGGTGACTAACCAAAAGTGAAAAGTATTGTGCATTCATGAGACCTGGATTTGGCAGTGACTCTAGTTGTAATGGCCCAGGCTTAAAAGAAAATTTAGGTTTCTGAGGAGTAATGGAGACTCTATAACTGATGCACCGTAGATCTTGTGGAAAAAAGCTGGTGCCTGTATTTGCATGAGTACCTCTAAATATTGATTAAAAGCCCTTTATGACATGTGGCTTTTAAGTTTTTAGAAATGAAAACCTGCTTTTTTTTTTTAAGCATGCTTAGCTGCTAACACACCATAAAATCCATGTATGACATGCAAAGTCGTGGTGCTACCCTTCTTGCAAAGACATGGTCTGTTTCAAGCTACGAAATGTGTACAGTCCTCTGCAATTTAGGTGGGTATTGCACTGACAGCTTTTGGTGTCCTTGCTAATGCTCATTTGAATTTTGCCACCTGGCTTTTCCAGCCAGCGTCTACAAAAACAAACAAACAAAACCACAAAAACCAAAACAAAACAAAAGAAATAAATTGAAACCATTTTGTATGCTAGCTTTGGACAATACCCTATTTGCAAGTAGGTTTTCCTTTCCTGACTTATTTTTATTACTCTCAGCACTTCTATTTAGAAAGCTTTATTTCATTTTATTCTCTCTCTCTTCCTTTATTTACCCTTTTTCTTTGGTTATCAATATCTGTCTTGCTGTTAGTGAAACTTTCAAATAATGTAACAGATAGGAACATAACACTGCTCAGAGATGTCACACACCAAGTATTTAACAGTATCAAGTGCATATGGGGTGAATCATGCCACAAAGCCCCTGCTTGTGAAGTTCTTCATCATGTTCGTGTTTGCTTGTCCAATCTCCTGTCAATCGTAATAACCCTACTAAAACCGGCCAACCCAATTGCTCTCCGGCTATTAAAGAAAAGAATTAAAACAAAAGTTTGGGCTTTTCCTGGAAAGAAATTCTGATACAGCCAGGTTACCTTCACTCTTTCATTTTATGGTTAGATCATAGAACCTTATGAGATCTTTACCAAAGCAGTGTTTCATGAAATTAAAATCCATCTTAGAAATGTCTATCTGATCTTTGAAGTACAACAGCAGCAAGAGCTTGAAATGCAACTTTTAGGGGTTTTTAGTGTTGAAAAAAGTGTTACTAATCTGTTTGTTAGAGATCTGGTTCAAACATCTGATAAAAGCTCATGACTGAATCACTGAATTTTAGCTTAGATGTTACATCCTTGATGCCTGGTTTGGCAGTACTATTAAGTGATTACCTTGAAAGAACTGAGGTTTTATTAAAACAGTTAAACTAATTGTTTTGACTCCGAAGCAGTGGTGTATAGGACAGATCTGTTCAGCCAGTTCTGACCTTCCAGGCTGAATCTGACCAACTTTTGCAGCCAAGGTTAGACACCTCCACATGCAGCATTCTTGCAAACCTGATGATCATGCCTGGTATTTATTCTTAACCAAAGACTATGATCACTGAAGTAAAACATGTTGAAAGTGGTTTTGGGGTGCATGTTCCTCTGAAAATTTGGAAAACATTGAAGTACTTGGAACTTTCTAACTCTCAAAAAAATTAATTCTGAGCAAAATCTTTTATTTGTGAAAATGATTGGTTTTTCAGATTTCACTTTCTATTAAAGCATATATGACAGAACTCCCACCAAGAAAGAAGTGTTTCAGCTGCTTGATTATCAGCAAGTTGTTCTGCATGAACTTGTACAACACATTAAGTTAAATTCTTCATTATAAATTCAAAATAACTGCAGATATTTATCAGTCTGACCGAGTCCAAGACTCACTCTCATGTGGATTATTTCTAGACATATGTCATTATACAGGATGTGTAGAATGCCTGTTCTAATACAGAAGTGAATTAGAGTAATGCATGGAAAAAAGGCTTTTTAAAAAAATCTAAAGACTTACTCAGGGTGAGACTCTTAAGAATTTTAGAGGCAGCTACATCTGAGTGCAGACCTAACGTTTTGTGATTAGTTACACTTCAAAGCAGTGCCTGAAACGATTTTATTTTATAAATTAATGTCTCAGTGAAAAGTGAGGAAGAAAGCCAATAATAATTTGAAACTATTTGAATCAGACCTACCTACAAAATCTTTCCAACTAGATATATATCCACATATCCATACATATGCATAAATATATGCACAGACACCTACGCATGCACATATATAAGGCTTTCATTTTAATTTTAAACACAGGAACATTCCACAGATAAGTGAAGCTTCAAGTGATTTTTAGTAAATTGCTATTTTTCAGCAGCTTAAATTGGATGTTTTAGTAAAACAGCAA
Source organism: Falcunculus frontatus (assembly GCA_013398115.1). Taxonomy (NCBI): domain Eukaryota; kingdom Metazoa; phylum Chordata; class Aves; order Passeriformes; genus Falcunculus; species Falcunculus frontatus. Next base: position 2,063,270 of record VZRV01010041.1, read on the forward strand.
CAAAAGACTTGTATTACAATTACTGTACTACAGAGCAGGACAGTCCCAAATAACCTATTTTCTACAAAATAAAACAATGAAGTCACCCTAAATTAATTGCAATCTACATACAAGTGCGAGAATGTTTTCTGATACACATGATTATTTTAAAACAATCTTAAAATCAAATAAATATATCTACAATTTTTTTCAGATTGAACATTATTACAGTAGTCTCTCAGGCAAAAGCGCCTTTAAAAGTACATTTTACTGTAATAGAGAAGTGCAGAATTGCAGATACAATACATAAGAGATGTATTATGTGAATCTTACCATTATATCTGTTGAAATCCCTTTACACTGCAAAAGTGGTCAAGAGGCCACTGTATATGTGAAAATGAGGTCCTAAATTACCAGGCATGATCCATTATCAGCTGTTCTTATTTATTTCTTTTCTTTTTATTTCTCTCTCTGTTTGCTCTTTCTCCCTGCAAAGAGGAGAAAGTGTTTCAAAGTGTTAATGGGAAAGGGGTGCTCTTTTCCCCACTGACTCTGAGTTGTGGGACTGAGATCTCTGGTCATGTACATTTTTGAGAACAGAGAGCATTTGCTCTTGGGATCCTGTACAGTCTTTATTTTTGTGCTGGTGCAGGCACATTGGGACTAGCACTGAAAACAGATTCTGTACTTTTAACTATAATGTAGGTTGGTAGAAAACAAGAAAGTGCTGCAGCAATAGTCCAAAACTTTTTTGAGAAAGTGGGGGAATCTTGTAATTTACTTCAACAATCTTGAAACATTATTGTTAAATACTAAAATATTTCTTACAGGTTAATCTGCATAAACTAAAAAACCTCTAAGGCAAAAAAGTAAGAATCCTGGCAGCTGACCAGCAGAACTAAAATAAAAATAGAGTATCATCTAGTGATCTCAATCTGTCCACACATTCCAATGTCACTTCCATACCAGTTTTACAGTTCTTGCACAGCAGGATTTAGCTGGTCCTGGTGGAAATTGGTTTGTGTCACCTCCCTCAGCTGAAGTTTCAAGAACTGTCACTGCTAAATGACTTGTGATCCCCTAGATAATTTCAGAGCGGTGCACAATCTAACACCTAAGTTGTGAATTCAGTTTCTTCATATAAATCGCAAATTTGGTTTCTTCACTTCATGTGTGCATCCATGTGGCTCAGACTGTGTCACTGTGTTTAATACATGGCGTTTGTCAGCGAGAAGTGCCTGTCACCAGCCCAGCAAGTGGCCCGTGGCACATTGTGAATTCTGTTGCTGTAAGACAGACTTTGTTGATACCTGAGGTCTGTAGTTTCACAACTTTGCTTTAATACAGGGCTGCACTCAAAGTCCTGACAGAGGGAAGTGCATCAGTTGTCTTGAAATATGTTGGTAAAAACAGTAAGAAGATGTTTACCTAGTTAATCAGTAGGAAATGATGACAACAGTTTTCTCCCCTAGTTTTTGCATGCACAGTTTAGGTTTGCTAGAAAAGAGCAAACCCGAGCACAGAAGATTCCTACTGTACGAGCTAACAACTTGTAACCTTTACATCCACAAAACAAGGGCCCTGGTGTTCTGGAGCTGTCACTGCCTTTGATGCTGTCCCTTTGATGCCACCAAAGCAAGTAACAACAAAGAACTCGCCCATGTGGATGTGTCAGCCTGACATCCTCCAAATTGCCCTTTTTTGCCATCTTATCAGGAATAACAAGATGAGGAACAGAAAAAAAAAAAGGAGAGAAAAACAACAGAGCAAATGCCTTACTAAATCAGAGCTGCTTGCATTGCTTGTTGAATAGCTTGTGCTGACAGATAATTATTCTGTTAATCCAAATTGCATGGAGCAACCTTGACACTGGGACTGCTGTGCATCTGTGGGGTAAAGAGGAAGAAGATGAGATGATGGGTTCGGAAAAAGATAAAAGAGAAGTGAAAACATTCAGATATTCTTGCAAGTAGAAGCAATAAATATTCTAGGTTGATATCCAGGAAACCTTGTCAGTGCTGCTGTGTTACTCTTACGAGTGTCTGTTGAAGTTTGTTTGTGGCTTGTAGCTTATAAATGCTTTCTGGAACTTGTATATTATCCAGCAGTGTTCATTAGGAACTAGTTTAGAACATCAGAAAGAGTCATTGGAAGTGCTTTTTGTTGTTTTGCGATCAATACAGATAGTGACATTACACTTAATTAAACTAGGATGAAGCATGCTATGTATCTGTAGATCCTGAGGCGGGACTTTAATTTAAGTCTTACACATTCTGTGTGTACTGCAGTAGCAAGTATGCAGAAATAATTTCCTTTTTTTGTCAGTAGAAGTTCATTCTCTTTGTAGACTGCTTGATTTCAGTGCAGTGAGAACTTTTGGTACCTACATGAGTTAATTTTTTCACTTGCTTAGGATTATGGATAAGGAATTCAGACCACATCAAATTTATGTCTAATAGGTTCTCGAGCACAGTAGAACCAACTTCTTCCAAGTTGTTTTTTTGAATTTCCAAAGAGGAGTAGGCATAATTCCTCCAGTAGTTCATTGCTGTTGCCTCATTGTACCACTCAGAAAACAGCAGCAACCTCAAAACTTGGGTCTACACGATTTGTGTTCTTTGCCTTTGACACTGAAATGACTAAACAGCTAACACTTTTTCATTATTTGCAGTTTGATCATAGTGTGTGGTGTTGCAGTACACTTCAGCCAGTTCCTGCTATTAATGATTATTATTATTAATTTCTGCCTTTTCTGATGATACTGACACTACTGGGATAAAACCAAAACCAGCATCAGAAGTGTAAATGACACTTGGGAGACCCAGCCTAGGAAATACTACGTATATGTTCCTCCATTTATTGCTCCATCTTGCTGTAACATTTAAATACTGAGAAGGAAATTTTAACACTGTTAAGATTGGTCTGGGAGTTGTGATTTGGTGGCAGCATTCTTTAAACACAGAAGCAGTGCCTCTCAGTCATTGCATCCATGGAATCCACTGCTGGGAATCAGTGTGGGATGTCCTGGCTGATGCTGGAGTCCCTCCTGACGATTGTCCTTGCTGCAGTTGGAAGGCAGGTACTCGGATACCTGTTCAGCAGAAGGACTCGTTTGTTGTCAGCGCTGGCTAGGGACAGCTGCAGAAAGGAAGAGATCAGTTGTCTTTAGCAGTTACTGGATCACAACCATGCCAGATGCAGAAAGAGTCTCTGCCTTTTATAAGTGGAGAAAGAAACAGTACGTTTTAGACCATATTCTTAACTGACAAAAATCTATGATCTGTTTCATCAAAGCCAGTTCAAGATCAAATACACACTGATTTCATTCCAACTGCTTTAGGTCAGTTGGAGTTATTCCAGTTTACACCCTATGAGAATTTGGCACAAGCATTTTAAAAGGCAATTAGGCCCTAAAGCAAGAGCAGACTGTGTTATATTTGAATTTCCAACTAAACTGTAAGTAGCAATAAATATAACATACAGCACAATTATGACTCGCATGCTCCCTTCCCCTTATTTAAAGAGAGTATCTTTACATTTTCTTCTTTGATCTCTCTGAGCATCAGATTTTTTAATAGATCATTTGACTCACACTTCTTTTCATATTACTGTAATTTTATAGTTTTAATTAACATGACAGATTGAAATATAAAAAGATAATTAAAATACAGACTAATATTTAAATTCCTAGACTAGCAAAGTGATTCTTGAAAAATATTTTGAAATATGTGTTGATATCATCCATTAATTATTAACACTGTAATTAATCACCCATTAATTCATGCCGTTCTATTTCATTAGCCTGAGAATAATCATTAATAAATATAAAATTAAACTCTTATCTCAAAATTTTAGTTGACTTTGGTTAAGTGCTGTATAAGTATCCATATTGTCAAAGCTTTTTTGATGTAAGAAGCAAGAACATTTCATGTTACCTTTTTATTGATGTATATGTAAGCTGAAGAAAAATAGAAATATAAATATATAAATTATATATTGGCTATATATTTATATAAGTGGAGTAAATATATGTGTAGTTGTGTACTTGTGTATCTTTAACAAAGTTTGACAGGAAACAAAATTGGGGCAAGATCCAAAATCGGTAAATTCTTCCATGAACAAAGGCAATTTTTTATACCAGAACAAGTTGTTTTAGAAAAATATTTGTAAATTTATGTTTTCTTGTTACACTTCCATGTTGTTCCTCCCCAAATAGCCATTTCCTCCATTAGAAATTGGGATAGTAGGTTTAGGATTGGTAGAAGTGTTATTGATGCCATTCCTCAGAGAGAATTAAATTACTGGCAGATATGATACTGTGGTAGGATGCAAATGAGAGCCCCATTTCTACTTGTGTCAGCACAAATTTTTCCCCAGACTTCAACGGGACTGATATTTCACCAGGGATCTTTATCAGGTATCCAGAACAATTATGGCAGTTAGAGGAGGCAGATCAGGCTTTTAAGAAAGAAGTTTCAAATTACAAAGAGGGTCTCTTATCTGTACACAAGGTATAAAAGACACAGTCCATGATTACATCAATTTTAATGGAATTTTCTGCATTGCATACTAGTGTTTTAGCACCAAATTCAGGAAGGTTCCACACACAGCAGAACAGTCCCATCTGGTGGGGTTTTTCACTGTCGCAGGCTTCAATTTCTATTCACAAAAACAAATATTTTTTTTCTACAATCTTTACGTTCGTCTACATAATTTCTTTACCCTTTTCTGTCTGGAGAGTTTGTTAGTTGTAGCGTATAATGTAGCAAATTATGAATAGAACATCTGTTTTCCAGGGAAACAGACAAATATAAAACTGACTGGATTGTGACTCTGTTGATATTAACCTACTCATATATATAAATATAAGTATAGATATAGATATATAGAAATAAACATATGTATGATAACATTGTCTTAGCATGGGCAGTCTTTGTTCTCATTCCTTAACTAAAATCAGCAAACCAGTTAGTGAAGAGAAGTAAAATGCAGAGTCAAGGAGACATAAAGAAAGGCTACTAGTTCACAGAATTATTCTTGCAGAAATCCCTCTGTATCTTCGCACAGTTGAAGAATGATTTCAGATTGCACTCACAATTACATTCTATATAGGGTATTGCACTACATGGGAACTGATTAAATATAATGCAACACAAGTGATGCAATGATGTATAACCTAATCTGTATTAAAGGGCATGTACTGGCATTAGTCTAGAAACATTGAGTCAGTCTGGTATTCATATCATAGTTTACTGGCAAACACTGAGTCCAATATATTTATCAGAAATTTGAGTGTAATGAATTTCTACTTAATTATATTCTGAAATACAACAGTTTCACTGCATTTTCACTTTGTAATAGTGAAGCTTGACTCCTTTCACACTGTTTATTCCCATTATATTTTGAGCCACACCAAGATCCAGAGTGTCATCTATTCTTCTACATTTTATCACCTTGCAAGATTTGACAAGTAACTTGTTCCAGAAAATTCCATTGTGCTAATCCTGTTATAACACAGCCTGAGTATTGATCAATGTAAACATACGCTTTTTCCCAAGGAGACAAGTACCTCCTTTGCATGTCTTTTCTTTAGCTTTGATACTACTAGATTTGGAAATACACTTCACAGATGCTTGATCAGCATTTGCTGGACTAGATCTTACTCAAGCAGAGAAGGAAAGCAGCCACTCCCCATATGGTACTGTCACTGTCTGCTGCAGACTGAGAAGTTGCTGGGTTAGATTTCCCACAGGTTCTTTCTACAGTTAGTGGAAATGTGTTTTCTTTGTTAAATGTCTCAGTTTTTTGTCTGTAAAGAAGACTTTTTAGTGTTTGAAGTTCATCTTCCATCCCAACAGATATAGAGGAGATGCTTGGTACCAGGAAAGGTTTGTCCTGATGCAGAAAACATCCACACAAAAAGCCGTTTTGAGTTGGCAAAGAAAAATTATTGTACTAGAAATGTAAAGGAAATAGTTGACTGTTCTCAGTCACAACTCCTATTTTTTTGCTTCTTTCTAATGAATGAAGTTTTTCTTTTCAGACAATCAAAGGAAAACAAGAAAAATGTTTCTGATAATTTTTGGATAATTTTTAGTTCTCTTGTCTGGGAATCCTCTTTTGACTGGATAACCAGCATTTGTCAGAACTATGACACTGCAGGAGAGGTCAGAATATGTCAAAGGAGTCAACAGATGGGGAACACACAAAGGAGAACCCGGACATTATTTTTCTTAGATCTGACCACAGGCCACGAACCTGACCTTCAGCACTACACCTATTCCAACAATGAGCAGTGATTGCCAGTGGGGCTTAATGGCATGGAAAGATTTTATAAATTGCTGCCATTTAAAGTATGGAGGCCACTTGCTTTTCTCTCAGCTCATTTATTTCATATCTTTTAGAAAGAAACTTGCAGTAGTATGAAAACTATGCCTAAGCCAAAAGTATCCTGACACCAAACATAGCGAGTAACAAGTGCTGAAGGAGATATGTGGTGGCACTTCTCTGTAAACTTTTCTAGCCTCCATTAATTTGCAAGATTATTCAAAGCAGTGTAAGTAAAATCTAAATCTAAAATAATATAGCACAAAAAAAAGGATCCTTTTAGATTACTTTTTCATCAGAGAGATGTGATACATCTAAGCCTGAATGTATTTAATGAGATATCTCTAATATAAGAGATTTTTTTAATAATGTCAGAAATGCTTAAGATAAAAGCACTTTTAAAAATGGAGATTCAAAATTGTTCAAACAATAAAAGTCAACCATTTGGTTATGTAAGTGCTACAAACAAGCCATTTCATTCTTGCTCTCAGAAGTCAGTAACTAAATACTCAGCTATAGAGACAGGTACTGCGTCCATTTGCATTTTTTCACGGAAAATTATACTTACCCATTCAGACTAAAATTACTATCCAAAGTTCATCCAAAATTCAGTAAAATACTGGGCAGCTTCCCTCAAATAATTTAGGTAATGGAAAACAAAATCCCTGAAGTGGAGAAGAGTGAACCCTGGTAGACACTGGATACATACTGTAGTGTCAACGAAGGGATGAATTTTCCCTTATGCTGAGGCTGAGAATAGAAACACAGTAATAGCAAGAAAACGTTGCAAGGAAGATACTAAAAATTATCCAGAATAAATAAGCTGAATTTCCTGAGCTTTTCAGCATGCCATAAAGGACTGATGTGCTAACTTTGGTCCAAGAATAGTAAAAGAATTAGAAAACCATCCAGATTAATAATTTTTGCTGATTTTTACCAAGTACTACAGTGCTGGGGAATTCTAATGGGCTGGGAAGATGCTACTATTGTGCCAGAAGTGGTTTCAGAGAGCATCTTGGGAATAGATAGGTGCTTTTGCTGAGCTTGTTCCAGAGAATATCATGAAAAGTACATCATGAGAAAGAATTTAGTATGGTAAATGAAAGTCAGACAACATCATTACATCAAAAATAGTTGTTGCCAGATGTCTGCCTTTTCTGACACTGTCAGGTTGCTTGGTGAGAGAACTACAAGGACATACATGTGTTTTGGCATTTGTGATATACTTGATGTAGCCCTATGCTGAAATATGTAGGGCTGTACATGAAGAGCATGATCTGCTGCTGCATCAGCAGCAGAGTATCATATAAGATGGTTCTAAGCACTATCTTTAAAATTAGTGAGAACTCTTTCCAAACTGAAAAATATTCAAAGCAGAACTTCAAGGATGACCTGAGATTGAAAAAAACTCATAAGGAGTAAATACAGAAGTAGTGCCTACCAAAAAGTTTAACATGTTGTTTCTACATCTATCTTAAGTGTTTGTACAAGACAATTTTAATCATTAAGAAGTTGTGATCTAAAAGGAAAAGAAGCAAAATTTTTTAAAACAAGTTGGGATCTGAAAAAAACCCCCAAGAATTAAAAATTACATTTCAGTTTAACAGTTCAGGTAACTACCACTTAGAACAGCTCAGGAACATGACTGTACATTTTCAAAAAATGCCAAACATTAGGCTTGCCGCAGAGACCCACAAAGATGCTCCAAAGCTGGGGAAAATGAGTATTTAGACATTGAAACAAAACTTTAAAGCTGCACAGTGTGCCAGTTGTATTGCTGCAGTCCTGCATTTGCAGCCAGGTGGTGCGTGCTTGGTAATTGCCACAGCCCTTCTCCAGGAGCTCTTAAATAGGTCTGATTTTCTCAGCCAGCCCACTTTATAAAGAGTATTACAGTTTACACCGGAGGTATTAACATGTAGTGCATTCAGCAGCCTGCATTTCCTCAACCATGAATAAAGAAGGGATGGCAGCCTGAAAGAGCACTCTCTTGAGGCTTCAGACGTGTGGGTTTAGTTCTCTGCTCTTTATCAATTTTTCCAAATGACACTCACAGGAGTAACTGAAGTGAAAATCCCAATACCTGCACCTTCTTTTTTTTCCAGTAAGGTTTTGCAAACTCATCACTTTCTGGTTCATGTCAAGGTCATGTCCAGAATTGTGTCCAATCATGTCATTAAAAGGGCAGAGCAAAAGGGTGTTGTGGGGGTGAAGCAGTCTTTAGGTTTTCCTTTAAAAAATCATATCATAAAAACTGAAATCAGAATTAGACAGGTCCTCAGCCCCTTCTGGTTAGTGATCCACAAAAGGCATTTACTTTCAGGAGCACAATCTGTTGTGCCTAACCTAGCACGCAGCTGCTTGATCCAGTAACAACCCAAAAGTCAATGCCTTATGGGTTCATAATGAAAGCTGAAGCTTGCAGAAGGCCCTGAAAAAAGGCCCTCACATCTGAGCCTGTGAGTGCCTCATCTTGGAACGAGAGTGAACCAGGTTTGGTTAGCACATCTGCCTGCAGGAATTCAGCTGCGTGTGCCCAGTTCTCAGATGTCTGGAATCAGACTCCAGTGCACTCTGCAGTGAGAGACAAGCCCAGCACTCTGTCTGGAGCTGACTGTCATTGCAGAGCACAATTCCATTCGTGTGACTGAGAGATGTAGTTCAGCTTTACAGGTTACGTAGCTCAGCAGGGATGTCTGTACAGGAAAGAATCTTTTCCTCTGCTGAAAACTCCTGAAAAGTCTTTGGAGCTAGGATCTAGATCCATGTTTTTCTTTTCTTTTTCTTTTTCTTTTTCTTTTTCTTTTTCTTTTTCTTTTTCTTTTTCTTTTTCTTTTTCTTCTTTTTCTTTTTCTTTTTATTTTTCTTTCTTTTTCTTTTTCTTTTTCTTTTTCTTCTTCTTTTTCTTTTTCTTCTTTTTCTTTTTCTTTTTCTTTCTTTTTCTTTTTTTTTTAACATATAACCAAATTGATCTTTCTATTTTCTGTATGAAAGTGGTGACTGAAAACAAGGTGTGCACAGGACCCTGCAGTTAGCTCAGGGAAAACTCAACCTCAAAAGAAGACAGCACTTAAGGGCCAGTCAGTGCTGGTTCTCTGGGACTCCAGTCAAAAGTACTTGGCATTTTCCATGATCAGTACTGGCAAATCTGGTGCCTATTTCAGTGCTGTAGGTTCCTCTGTGGCAGCTTGGTACCTAAGGAATTTCCTGGAACTCGTCCTGTGTTCTTTCCTAAGGGGCCAGAGGCCGAATCGAATGTCAGCTCTGTTATCATTTCAGCTGGGCTGTGGGCTCTGCAGTTCTGGTGTGCAATATCTTGGCTGATGGGACATACAATTCCACTTGGCTTAACTTGTTCTGCAGAGGGGGTTACATCGTATCAATTTGTGGTTTTTGTCAGCTAGGAGCACACACTGTGGCCCTGCTGACTTAAAGTAACTTGACTGGGAAGCTGTCCCTTACCAGTGAGTTTTCCAGGTGGGGTACAGGTATCACAGCAAATTCAGTTGCGATGTCAGAAGGCTGAATGCAAGATCAAAGTGGGTTGGGTTGGAAGGGACTTTAAAGACCATCTAATTCCAATCCCCTGCCATGGACAGGGACACCTTCCACTAAATCAGGTTGCTCAAAGCCCCATCCAACCTGGCCTTGAGCATTTCCAGGATCCTCTGGAGTTGCACTGATGGGGAATGTGGAAATGCCATTATTTCATATCAAATAGATTATCTCTTTACTAGACACAAACCTTACAGAATGATGCAGTTGTTTTTTGTTTGGTTGTTTTTTTTTTTTTTTTTTGGTCGGAATAACATGCTTTACAGAGGTGTTTAGTGTACTTACCTTGGTCTGTAAAATGCCTTCAGGCAATCTGAGAGCAAGATGCAAGCCCTACAAATTTTAACAAATACGCTTTTTGCCAACCAATTCCATATCTGCTCACAGGGAAAACTGTTATTCCACCAGTCGAGCAATTTTATGTGTAGTTATTTCAAAGTTAACTATAATCATTGCCATGTGGATATATTTTTGTATTAGTGCAAATTAGTTAATGTTCACAGATATCATACATGCACAATTCCAGAAGTGCATGCCTGTAAATCCTGTGATGCTAATGGTTGCCAGTATGTCTGTAGTTTAGTTGCTGAGATTGTTCTGATCCCTGAAAGGAATATGAAGACTTCAATGTACATTCTAAACCATAAGCCCAATTTGCAATGAAATTGAATTTTTTTCCTCTGCAGTCCAGCTGTCAGTGGATCAACTGGGCAGTTACAGGCTTCTCTCTTTTTTTGCTTTTAAAAGTGTATTAATGACAAAACTAGGCTCTTAAACTACTGCCTCTGGCATCAGTCGCTCAAACATAGCTATGTTGCACTTTTTAGCAACCAAATTAATTCCACATGAAGAGAAAAAGTATTCACTCTTTTCCTTTTTCAAACTTTGCAGACGTCTTGCAGGAAATGGCTTGACATACATTCCTAAGGGAGCATTTGCTGGCCTTTTCAGTCTTAAAGTGCTGTAAGTAAACTGTGTGTTGTTTGATATATTTCTGATTTCCTAAATGCTCTAGGGAACTAATTAACCAGTGAAGTTTTGATCAAGTAAATTACATATTTTGATCAGCTCATTTAGAACAATTCAATTGAAGATACATATGAACATCATTAAATCTTTGTTTTTTCACATAGAAAGTATCCTAAACAAAAGTTGGAAAACATTAATGGCATTCTAAAAACACCTTGCTCATCAAGTAGATGTCTCTGTACAATATCAAAGGTAAAAATAGGTTCAGTTAATAGTTTCTTTAATTATCTCCAAAGTCCTGATTTCAACTGAACTTTCCATGATCACATAAAACTGGGGGTAAATTGCCTCTTCCTTTTCTTGAGAGATGTGGGGGGGAAATCATTATTATATACAGCACAATGTAATTTAAAACACAGTTCATATTTCATATCTTGTTCTTTGCAATGTAATGACTGTTAGATAAATGATAAAAGATATTACAAAACTCTGTATTATTTGGAGTAATAAGACAGTACGCATAGTTACTAAAATTATTAGCAGGCCTCATCTCACAGTGTTTACACTAGAGGGGATCTTTGCCCATGTAAAGTTCACAGAAACTGTATTATTAGCAATAACATCCACCTCCTAGGCAGTGTCAAGCCAGGCCTGACACTACTGTACAAATCTCTACTGAAAAAATACTCAGTTGGAAAAGAAGTATGAAGGGATTCCCACTCCATCTACTTTTAAGTTGGCAAGCTCTAGCTCTTGTTGGCCCAAGCAGATTTAGGCCTGCCAGAAATGATTTCATTTACAATGTCCCATTGAATATGCTTCCTTTTGAAGGCAGCATGTACTACTTCAGATTTATCCACATAGAATATTTATATTTGTAGGAGCTGGTCCAAACAAGGATGTTAGGTAGTATGAATGAAACCATATTCAAAAGGAGGAAAATATTCTTTAGGAATGGAAAGTGATTTTTCAATTTTTGCAAGCTAAATGATGTGATATTTCAGAAAAAAGATTTGTCAAATCATTGCTAGCAACCTTTGGTTTGACAAAATTTATTTCATTGAAAAGAAATTAGCAGTTTATTTATAGAGATAAAATTTTATTCAAACTAAATCATAAATACCCCACACAGGTTAAAGTTATATTTGCCATTGTTGCATTTTCGTGAGTAAGGATTTCAAGAGTCAGTCCTCCACAGCTTTATCAGAATAGAATCACTTCAGAAGGAAAACAAAATCGGTACATGAGAATGAAAATTTCAGAATCACTGGAGGCAATTAGGAGGTTATAAGCCCTATTGAAAGCAAATTGGATTTATTCTTTTGACTTCCTTAGCTGCTTTGAAAATCCTGCTCAAAGCTGATGTCTAGCTGTTAGCAAAGCTAATATGCTACAGGTATTTGTTTGCTTTGAAGAGAGTGGGCTTTTGCCAGGGGCAGAGGGATGGAGTATTTGTGTAACTTTCTTTGTAGTAGAACCAGTACAAGGAAGCTAAGCTTGGAAGAAAATTTGCAGTAGAAAGAAATTATCTTTACTGTGTTGATTCTGGGTTTTGTGCTACTCAAAATGTAGGATGCTGCAGAATAACCAGCTCCGCCAGGTTCCTACCGAAGCACTCCAGAACTTGCGCAGCCTGCAGTCTCTGTGAGTATACCTGATTAATCAGCTTGCAACCTTGCATGAACAGCAATAGACAATTACCTAATAATTATCTGTTAATATCACTTTATAATGTGCTGAATCAACTTTTTCTTTAAATTCTCTTTGAGCTGCTTTTCGAGAGAATTGTACTCTCAATTAAACGTCAGAAGTGGCTGATTTCATTCCAGTAATTTCATGACACTGGCAGCTTTTTTGCAGCGTTATAGACTGGTTCAGCATCTGAGAAGACGCTCCTTGGCCTGCAATGCTTTCTGTCAAGAACATGGTTTCTTATTAGTATTCTTTACCAGGGAAGAGAAGGAATCCCAAATTACTCCCTTCTTTTTTTTCCTTTGCTGTAATTTTTTTCTTTTTAAGCAGTATGGAAAACACTAATAACTCATGAAACAAAGTGTACTAGAAGATACTTAATTATATTTTGTGCTTCAGGCAGGTCTCTGTATTTATAGTTCTTGACTGTCCATGCTGACTCAGTCCACGAGCTTCAGTTTTAACAGAACTCCTGCCAGAACTGCTAGACCAAGAGTGAAGATTGGCTGCTTTGTGGTACGAATGAAATTATTTTGGTGTGCTTCTGCCCTATAAGAATGGTTGTACTGGGTTGTGCTAAAAGCTGACCTAGCCCAGCATCCAGCCTGCAACAACAGATGCCAAAGCAAAACTAGAAGGTCCAGCAGAGAGTTTAATACTGCTTTGGTAAACTGTTCCATCTGCCAGAGATATGCACTCAGGGGCTAACTGATTCTATTGTGGTTTTGATAGCTAAAGGGTTTTCTTCTATGAGTTTGTACAACTGCCTTTTGAGCCAGTGAAATACTCATGATTTTTTGTGGCAGCATGTCTGCTGATCAGCTAGCCTGTGCAGCATGGTGAGGTACCTCCTGATATTTACTTGGAACTTCTCACTACATTCGATGTTCTTTGCAGCATCAGGAGAAAGTGGAAGCAGCAGTTCTGTATTCATGTACACCAGATTTATATACCACTCTTGTATCGCCATTATTCACTTTTTCAGATGTAGTCTGTTAGGATTGTTTTTCCTGTGGAAGCTGTTCCATTCCTCTGGTCATCTTTGTCATGTTACTGAACTATTTTTCATTTCCCATGTATTTGATCTGAGAAGAGTGAAGGAGGGATAAACCTTGCACAGCATGTTTAAAGTGCTTGCACACCATGGTTTTATAGAGGGCAAAAATGGATGCTTTTTTTTGCTTTCCTTCTAATTCAAAACTTTATTTTTAATTTTTTAACCTTTACTGAATGCTGAGCTGTTATTTTCATACTTACTGCAACTGCAGGACCTCTTTCTAGCGTGTTAGTGGCTACTCAAGAACTTGTCCTGTAAAGTTTGAATTGCCTTTTCCCTAAGTGCCTCTCTTGACACCTAATTATTATCCTAACTTCATCTGCCATGTTCTTGTTCAGGCAATTTGGTGTCGGGAGTTTCTTCTGCTGCACTTGCAGTTCATATTTTGAAACTACAAAGACATTTTTGCTGTCTAAACACATGATGCAGTAAATTGAGATAGTTTCTGAATTATCCACAAAATTGTATTGTCACCTGATACAAAAGAATTACTAAATTTTCTAAAGGATCTACTGATTTTGAGTCTGCAGCATGAAATATCTAGATGATTGAAAACAGAGAAGCAGTTCTTTGGTCAGAGGAAAATGACAACTGACTCTTCTCTATGCTTTAGTTGACCACCTTATATTGTCGCAGAATTACTCTCAAAATTATTTTCCTAAAACTTTACAAGATTCAAATAGGGAATTCAATCCAGAAGTTCAAATAGCTTTCACAAGAAATGTTGCTACAGTGTGCACATATCACCAAAATCACAGGTAAAAGTCTGACAATGACAGGGATAGAAATAGCATCTGTACCAATCTGGTTAGAGTTAAGATGTGTTGGGCTGAGAAATGTGCTCTGTTGAATATACTGTCCTTTTTTGTGTAGGTAAAGAAGTTCCACCAAAAGGCTAACATATCTTGCATGCATTTTGTTCAGCCAAAATCTGAAGACCAAAATTAATGAAATTCATTTATTTTCAGAAAAATCGTGTCATCTGTGTATAACTTAGCTCTACACAGACACACATTATACTGCAATAGCTCCATGTTCTTAGGTTCGTCTTGAACTACATTTACCTCCTTAATATACAAAGCATTTGTTAAGGTTTCTAAAGGTGAAACAGCCCTAAGAATTAATTATCTTATAATTGTCATTTGGTCAGTGCCTTTTTTCTTTATTGACCAGACACAGACAGAAATATCTCAGCCATATACTTTTGAGGTTACAGTTCTTTCCTTTGATCTTTGAAAAAGTCATGAGAAAATGCTGGTCTAGTGACTATATTAGGTTTTCTTTCTGCTAAACAAACAAAAAAAATCTTGCTGAGATCACATCACTCTATACACATTCTGGACCAAAACATGATAAGCCAAGGCAACAAGAGTTCCTTTGTTGCTCTGAAAGAGATTGTTGAATTTTCAGTACAGTTTCTAAACAAAATGACAGTCTCACTCAGGCTTTGTTGCAAATATTTTTTCCTTGGGTGAAGAAGTCGAAGAAGTAAACCAGAGTTTGTGCAGTTTGTGCAGTCTATGTAAAGGACTGAATTAAAACAGAGGGAGAATAGGAATGGTCAGTAGAAACCTTTAGACAGCTGTCTAGCAGACCCAAGATGGAATGATACGGGTTTGTACAGAAAAACTACTATCACCTGAAAAACAATCACTGGCAAAAGAGACCTCTTTGAGGAAAAGAAGACTATTATTCTTTTGTTTGCTTAAAAGGGGTTGTGCCTGTGAGATAAATGTGTGTACAGATTCAATTTCTTGTTTCATATAGTCTAGGAATTTTCTGTTCACGAGGTTGTTTTGCATTGGTTTCTGATTTACAATAGGAATTATTTCTTGAAGCCTTTGAAATAGCAGGAGTCTTTTCAAGAGTGTAATTAAGAGGTTAAAAGCCTTCTCAAAAGCAGTTTCTATAAGATAACAACTTCTTCTATTTATTATGTTTAGGTCTGCAGGTGGCATGATTTCTCAAAGCCTCGTTAACCCTTTGCTTTAGGTTAGCCTATATGCGGAAAAAAAAAGCTGGTGACGGGACTCAGATCTCTGCCTTTTGTGGTTTTACTCAAAAAAGGCAGTCATGCAAAGGGGCAAACCATAGCAACTGCCTTGATCTCTTAATCAATGTGAAGAGGATTATGTTAAAATCCTTTTAATGGAAGTATCCGTATCTAATTGTGTGTGTGTGCGCAATATATACGTATGCACACACTAATATTCACGTTCACTCATAATGCAAATTCCTCACAAAATTTTTGCATCCAGGGTATTTCTGGATGATATACTCTCCCTATTATCTAGTTTCAGGCTAAAAAGTTACAGTAAAGCTGTCAATATTGATAGAACCATTAATTGATGTTAAATGGCCTGTGGTACAGAGAACAAGAACTGATGTATTGCAGGAACAAGCAACAATTTATTCCACTTTATTGTCCAAGTTGTACTATTGCCAGTATACAGAATGGTATGACAAGTTTGAGTGACAAATATTCATAAATTTCTTTAGGCTTGACCTACCTCTGGAACAGATAAGTCTTCTTCAGACAGCAGATATTACTCCATAATTACGATAAAATGAGACATAGGCACAAAAGTTAACTAAAAATGTGTAAGATTTGTGAATTTCACCTTTGACAGGAAAAATCTGAGAAAATCTTAACGAAGTAATGACAATTTTTTTCCTGTCACTGAAGCAAAAAAAAATAAGATTGAACAATATTAAAGTATTCTACAATTTTATAGAAGTCTTTGTAGTTCAATTGTCAAAACCAGCAATGTGCTGCTTTGATTAATAAGTGCGTTGAGCTACCAGAGCTTGGACAATGTTTTCATAGGACTCTTGTTCCCTTGGTGGCAGGAGGATTAAGGAAGTTACCAGCACATGTTGATTTTGAGATGTGGTTTTGAGCAGAAGGGTATCTGTATTATTTTCCTCTGAAATCTAGAGTGAACACAAATTATCCAGATTACTAGTCCTAGCAATTTGAATGGCATTTATTTCTGTCAAGCACAAAAGAGTGTGCAGATACCTTGACTGAAAGGCAGGAACACACCATCTCTGATGTGTCACAACTCAGTACTTGGCAGCAGGGTTCAAAGAGTCACTTGAATGCTCTCATCTATATTAGTCACCTTAAGCAAATGTATTTCTTTAGAACAGACTATAAGCAAGAAATCTCTGGATTTTGTTTCCCACATCACCAATATCTCCATTCTGGGTTTAAATCAAGAAAACTTTTAGTGATTTTTAATATATAAGTATAGTTCAAGAACTTTTTACATATGCATATTGATTTGTTTTTCAAGTGTCATTTTTAATGAGCAGCTGATTTTCTGTCAGACTTTTTTCATTTAATGCAGATATTTGTTTAAATAGATATCTTTCTTTCTCTGGTGTAATCATCTTGTTTTTAATTACACCCCTTATATACCGGAATAGACATATAATTTCAGTATTTTTGAACAATCAGGGATAGGTCAAAAACTGGCAATGACATATCAGTAATCTTTTTCGTTTTTTCCTGAACATATTAATATATATTTTATATTACTAGCCACTGAAAAGTTGCAGATCTCCATTTGCAAATATTGCTAAATAAAGGAGAAAAGGGTGATTGGCATTGCAGATGGAAAAGCAGAGCTTCTGCTGTTCTTTTATTGGGACTACCGTAACACCATCCTTTGCAGTAAATACCATCCTTTACTGTAAATACTACAGATGAAACTTCATTCCCTCTTTATTTTCTTGTTTAGACATCATTGTTAATAAGCAGCTCTTACTGCTGCATTGTCAGACACAGAAATAGTCAAAAACAGGTCGGGTACTATCTCACTGCCCATGCCAAACCAGTCATGAAGGACATTTAAAAGCAAGCATTATTTACTGTATCATCTGCTCTCATTCCTGTGATATTTAAAGGACTTCTACTTTAATAGTGGAAAGTAGGGCAGAATGCAATATAGCCCATTTTCCAAAGCACTTTAAACAGTCAACAGAGGGAAAAAATAGACCATCTTTTCTCCCTTAACAACCTGCAAAGTTTCAATTTAGTTAAGCAAATTAAGCGGACTTTACAAGTAACAGCAAAGTAATATCAGTGAAATTTTTTAGAATTTTCCAATATAATTTCTAGATTTCTTAAATTTTATTTATAAGGTATTTCAACTATTTATAGACCACCTGGTGGTGACACAAGGTTTTACACAAAATATTAGAGAATCTACAATTCATCTCAGATGTTCTCAGTAGTTGCCTGGCTGGAACAGGTCAGCAAATGGATTTTTCATTGTCTCCCTACTCCCCCAAATATTTGACATTTCAAGGGAAGTTTCCATGCTTAGCCTAAAAAGGAATGGAAGACTTTGAGGGCACATGGTTCTGAAATGCTTCCAATTCAGGCTTGAAATTAAAAAGCTGCGCTTTTTTCCCACCAGAAATGTTAACTTTGAACAATTGTTTTCCAATTTGATGCTTCTGTTAATAATCCTGATTTTTAGTTGAAAGACCAAACAACTTTGATGACATTACATGCTCTCCAGAGAACTGTTTTCATGAAAAGACAGGAGCCTTAGTTGTGGTTTTCCATGTCACACCCCATGATAATGAAGGCTACAGAAGGTATTATCCTTCTTAAGAAAGCTGGTACCTCAACAGGTACCCACAAACTCGCGGAGGAGGAATTTCCCACATTTTAAATTGAGATTGTTTGTACCCCTGCAGACGTCTGTATGCATACACAAAGACGTCTCAAAACTCGCTGTTGCAGTCTCCTTGTTTTATTGCACACCTTCACCATCTAGGCTGCTACAGCCCCAGGGCACTGGGCAACAGTAGAGTGACTGAAACATCAAGCAGTAGTACAGTAACAGACCACCCCTCTCTGTCACAGACATTTTTCTGGATTGACAACCAAGGGGAGGGAGGCAGAGGTGCAAGGTTCTCTAAAGTGCATTTGCTACTAATTTTTTGTATGTGCCTCAACTCAACCAGCCAGTTGCTCTCAAAGTGGGGTGCAAAGACACTGTATTAAATCAGCAATTCCAGGCCACTGGGTGATGTTTTCTTTCATCCAATAGAAGGTACTAGGCATTTGACTCTTTCCTGCCTTATGAGTAATCTCAAAAGAGGAGGCATTTATCACGTCTCTAAGACAGACAAATTTCTCAACCGCAGAACTGCTAGCCAGAAATCATCCTGCATGGCTGAAGCATACAGCACATCTGGGAGGCCAGGAAGCTGCTGTTGGAGTGGTTGGCAGTATGAGGGCTTGCACCAGATTTCCAGTCAGGTCCTGGGGGCCATGCGGTGACACACTCTGGTAATCACACCCAGCTGAGCTTCAGAGCACTCCCGGGCTCTGGCCATGGCCCTGCCCAGCTGCACTGTTGGCAGGGTCCTTGGCACACTTTTGACCCAAGCCAAATACATTCCCTTGAACTGGGGAACGTATTCCTGGGGTTCATCTGGTAGGTCACATGCCCCTGAGACTGTCTTCAGCAGGTGACACCTTGCTTGGGAGGCTAGGAGAGGTCACTCTGAGCCAGTTGGCTGAGGACCTGTGAGTGTTCCCAGACACACAAAACACGCCTGTCTAGCTGTGGGGTCATGATCTGAGTCTGCAGCCAGTCTCCTGGGAGAAGCCAACAACTCCTACTAGCCCCCACTTTTTCTCAGTTGTGGGGATTGAAAGTACCCAGTATCGGAGTCAATCTTTGTATAAACATAACAGTGCAGTTGGCTTCTTGTCTGTATGCAGTGGGCTAGCATCCATCGTCTTGAATGCAGGTTTACCAAAACCTCTGAGAAGGACATCTGGATGTGAAGAGAATCTATGGATTGGAACTCCCAGGGCTGCAGAAACCTCATCATGTAAAATGGAGCACTGGGACAGAAAAAAAATGCTCCTAAACTGTGACCTGTGATTTGTCTTTTTTCGTCTTCTTGTTGCCATTCAGGCTTCTTGGTATCAGTACTGTGAAAGTGAGCTGTGAGAACTGCTGGTCTGGTGTGTTGTAATTGAGCTTTTTACAATAGTCCTAGCATTTTCCCCTGTGGACTGAAGGGGATATCCTGCATAAAAGACCAGGTTTGAAATACATGGCTTACAATAGCCAGCTATATTTTCATTACATCCACTTTTCAGAGCTAGTTTAGATGTCACTTGCCATCACTTAAACGAGACTTTAGTCAAACTCCTGTGAACAAACCCTTGAGAGGGTCTGTGTGCCCACACACTAACCAAGATGGTGGGATGCAAGTGACCCTCTCCTGCCCTTTGTGCCCTCCCCAGACAGGCCCTGTCCACAACCCCTGTCCATCATTGCTCCTTACTTCATGGAGAGACTTGACTGAGGCTCCCTGCATGACAGAGCTGAGTCAGGAGAAGAGGAAGGTGGTAGGAGAGGGAGAAGCGCACACCTTCTTCAATCCACCATGCCTGAAATCAGTCCTCCTGTGCACCCACTTCTCTGCCTCCCCTACCTGTTACGTACAGTCCCTTTTCCTTTGGTTTTACCTCTCCTTTAAATTTAAACATCAGAAGAAACATTTTATCCTTGGCTTCTCTACCCATCTTTGTGGCTTCCCTCCTCTCCATACCTTTCATTGTATTCTGGACCTCATCCATTCAAGATGAGGCAATCCATGTAATAGCTGTTTATTTCAGAGGGAAAAATTATCTGGGAGAAATCTCTTTCCTGATCCCATATCTAGCATTTGATTTAAACCTGAGTAAATGATCAAGGCACTCCAACAAGACGTTAAGGAATTTCTTGATCGTGAGATACACCCAGGTTGTAGCTGTTTTTGAGAGAAGATACAGAGAAAGAGGGGAAAAAGAAGTATACATATATACCCTTAGAAACCTACCACTGGCATGAAACTTAGATCCATTCATATTAAATTGATAAAAAAATGCAAATCAAATCTTTTTCAAACATCTACCTTCATCTGTACCAGTAAATGAGTCCAGTTTTCATTCTGCATTAACAATATCTTTTCATAATTTGTGCACATGGTCATAGTATTCACAGTGTGTCACAGGAAACACTAGTGGGTTACAGTCCACATAGCTCAAGCATTTGCTTTGAAAGGTTTAGACATTTTAAGTGAGCTCATGGTGAATTTCATAGTGGCTGCTTTATTTACATGCTGCCTATCAGAAGAGATCAAGTATTTCTGTTTCCCTAAATTAGCCCTCTCTGGAATATAATAGCAGCTTTCAAACTCACCACATGTTATCTATATATATTTTCAGTTATAAATAGGGTCATGTTTGTGAGTTAATGGGTTTAGTTCTGAAAGTGCCAAAACTTTGATCAACACATATAAAACAATTGGCTGGAAAGGGTGATTTTGATCAGTGCTTTATACATCAGTGTGCATTACCTACAGTATGACAGGAAACATAACCACTACTGAAACCTTTTAATATCTGCAAGAGGGAAAACGGTGCTTGGAAATTTAAGAAAGATTAGATAACAAAAGAGCACTTGAGGCAGTACTTCTTATAAGTACTTGCAGGATACGTAATCCAGTTACAGAACCTGAAGCACAAATCATTGCAGCTTTTTTGTTTCTTGCAAGCTTTTATTTAAACAATAATTCAACTATCTGGAATTTCATTTACAGTGCAGCAGTTCTGTTTTTCTTTCTGTTCTGTGTGTTTTGTTTACATAGCCTGTGGTGGGTTTATATTTGGAAACTTCAGCTATTCAAAAAAAATCAGTCCCTTGATTTGCTACAAAATATTGGTAAGATAAAAATCCTGGTCTCACTGACGACAGCAGAAGTATTGCCATTTCAGCCACAGGGTCACATACAAACAAGTGACTGTTGGCTTCTCCACACAGCCAGGCATCCTGTGAGTAACTCCTGTGGAGTCAGTGGGGACATCAGGGCTGCACAGGCTTCCTATTGAACAAGATGTTAACTGCAATACTGCAACACATGTAGTTTGAATAAAGCCTCCATTCTTTAATCAGTGAAACTGTCAAACTAAGGCAACTGTAACTTCTTAGTTTACATACCAGCATCACCCAGGGAAGAAATTTACTTCTAACTGAACACAAAGAAACCTCATCTACTCGTTCAAATTATACCTTATTTGAAAACACAGGCATAACATGGTTGTTGCCTGGGGAAAGGGGGAGGAACAACATGGGTATTTCTAAACATTTCCAGCCTTACCCGTTTGTTGACAGACCACTGAGTTATTTTGGAAGCTCTGTCTCTGCTGCCTGACATGTCAGTTATTATATTGAAAATTTAATTGTACAAGGGCTTTGACACTGAACCTTATAAATTTGTTCCAACTGACCTTGTCTCAGTTATTTGCCAGCCTGGCACGGAGCCTTAGCAGTCATTATTTGTTCTCATGCAGTAGGTAGGGCCAGCATGGAACAGGAGATAGAATGGACCTGACATTTTACATGACTGTAAATGAGGAAGCAGCTTTAAATAAAGAGATTAGTATGCCCACCACAAAGAGTATTGCATTCCTCTCAAACAGACCAAATTCAGGTTGTGCAGAACTACTTCTTTGTATCCCAGGTGTGGCTGTTTGTTCTATAGTGTTTTCAAACATCTATTTAAATTTATTTCTGTTTTACCATTCACTTAATTACTCCTCTCTACACATTTCATTAAAATTTTTAGAGCACAGCTTTCATGTTATGGAAAAGGTACAAGTCACTGCAACATATTAGAAGCAGAAAAAGGGTATCGGGGCCCATATCCCCAAGTGGATATTTCATGAAGTTTCAGAAGTCTGAAGTGCACTTTTAAATCTTTCCCTGAAAGAATCACAGTGAAAAAGCAAAACACAGCAAAAGCAAAAGCCAGTGAATAAATGGCATTATATTTGAAGCACAACATCTGAAAAAATTTCAGTAGATTTAATCCTTACTTACCCAAGTGTGAGAACAAAGCATCACCTGCAGACTCTGCAAAGGTACAGCGTGCAGTTGAGCTCCCTCTGTTGGCTCTGCAGCAGCTAAAGTGCATTTAGTAACTTCCTTTTCAACACAAATGCATCACATTGGCAACACTAATCTCTAGGTAGGAAACATTATGTTCCACTACTAAAAAATTTTGAACTTCAGTTCTCATTAGAATCATTAGAATAAACAATATTTGCACTGGAACAGGCTCCCCGGGGAAGTGTTCACTGCAGCAAGCCTGACAGAGTTCAAGAAGCATTTGGACAATGCTCTTGGGCAGATGGTGTGACTCTTGGGAATGGTCCTGTGCAGGGCCAGGAGCGGGACTCGATGATCCTTGTGGTTCCCATGCAGCTTATTCTGTGATTCTATAACTGTAATATTTAAGAAAAGGTAAAGCAGGAACTTTCAGAGACTCAGAAGTGAGTTCTATTTATGGGACTAGGAATGCATGTTTAACATACGAAAATCCAAATTATCTTGCAGCTCAGTGATTTATAGGTTCTGAAAGAGAATCTCTGGATGAATTTCTTGCACTTTTTTGTTTCATACTTTCAAACAATTGGGAAGGGAAATAAAGTCATATCCAGTGTTTAGAGAGACTGCTCAAAAATGATCAGTGTGTGCTCTCAGTGAGTTGATGGCCCCAAAGGAGAGCTGTCTGTGCAGAGCCAGCTGACAAGCAGACGTGTAAACATGATTTGAGATCTCAAGGGTGAGGCTGCAAGCAAGATGGAAATGTAGAATCTCCAGGAAATGAAAACTGAAGTGGCAACCCATGTCCATCCTTTGGGGTTATGTTTATGGTGATAACTTCTGATAGCAATTGTGGAAAGCCACTGTTCTTTTCTTGAAATCAGTTTTCTCTTTTTTTTTTCTCCTAGACGTCTGGATGCCAACCACATCAACTATGTACCCCCCAACTGCTTCAATGGCTTGGTCTCCCTTAGACACCTGTGGCTAGATGATAATTCCTTAACAGAAATTCCCGTCCAAGCTTTTAGGAGTTTACCAGCACTTCAGGCAATGACATTGGCACTGAATAAAATTCATTACATACCGGACTATGCCTTTGGAAACCTCTCCAGTTTGGTCGTTCTGTAAGTTTTATTGATTGCTTTTTAGACACAATGTCTTCTTGCAGGGCTTTAGCATCTCGGAGAAACAGATTTTATTGCATCTTCCTACAGTTTGACTAACATTTGCTGAACCACTTGTTTTGATCTAGCTTAAAAATTTCCATCTCAATAAAAAAATATTCAAGGGAATTAAAAAATCATCCTATCTGGTCAGCAAAACAAACAGGAAGGGATGAATTGTGTGCTCTCTAAGATTGAATGAGGGAAGATTAGAAACAGGAAATGAACGGAAATCTTTCTGGGCAACTTGGAAAGAATGCCATCTAATAGAAAAAATATGCATTTCCCTTCATAGAAAGTGTATGTAGTTTTGTATTTGCTTATGTTTGCATACCAGTTCAACTAACTGAAACATGCATGGCTGGCACCAAAATCTGGAAGGTATACTGTGAAGCATGGTTTCAGCTTTTTATCTTCTGGGAATGTACCACATGGAAAAAATCTAGACAGGCTGGAGAAGTAATTTCAGGATGCTTTGGAAATATATTCGAGGTTTACAGGCTGTCAGAAACCATAGTCTTATGTAAGACACTTAGCGTGTTATAGCATACTCTAGCCCCAGTGAAAGCATTGAACCTGGCACACAACAGGGTTCTTTTTTGACAGTTATAGTCACTATCTCTACCTACATGGGGCCCCAAAAATGGAGGTTAACAGCTGACTTGTGCTGCAAAACCTTTGCCTTCTCTTTACATTAAGTATCAACCCCATTCAAGTTAAAGAATGGGTGGACTTGTCATTTGATTGACCTAGACTTATGTCAGCAATGGAAAAGACAAGAGGCTGTCTTGAACATAGTTCTCTAGATCCCTCGCAGAAATGTAGTGGTAAGAGGACAGTTAAGAAATGCAGGAGAAAATAATTTCTTTTCATGCCATTCTTGCTTCTGCTCAGTTAAGTTTCTTTATTTAAGGTCTGCCTTGCTTATTTCTAATCTTCTGTGCTTTATAGTGATTAATAATTGAATCATTCCTCATGACCTACCACATCTGATCTTTTTGGCTCATCAAAATCTTTGTGTGTGGTTCTGCTCTCATTGGGTTGCTACTCTATACAGTCTGGCAAATTTTCAATGCAGTGCAAAAGTGCATGGTCAATTGGAGCAGGTCAAAACCTTTATAATTAAAGATCCAAACATAATTGGAATTTGAAGATGCACTCTTCATGCTAACTAAAGCATTAAAGATCAGAGTAGTCATTACAAATAGAGTTGATTAGGTTTCCTCCTAGGAAAGGAAAAACCCACAGAACATATTCATTTTGCTGTCAGAATCCCTGCCTTTGCTGGACAGGTAGACTCAATTTTTGTAGGTTCTGCAGAACAGTCAGAGAGCCTCTGATCTTCAACAATATTTTCAGAGTAGAACAAAGTATTGAGGGGGCCTGGAAGCCACTCAATCACAGCCTTTCTTTTCTCTTAAAGCACTACTCCCTTAGCTTCCCTCCACTATAGGGGTAGGATTTTGAGGACAAAATAAAAGGAAAAATCTAGGAAGAAGGCATTCTTTTTGAATTAAATGACCTGAAGTGGCTACAAGTTGAATCTACTCACATTAATGAGCTTCACTCAGAGTCGTGTTTTTCCGTGTCAGTCTAAAAGACAGAAATAGGCAGAACTCAGAGTCTTGGGGAGTGAGGGGGCAGAATTAATTAAAATATATAAAAATTACTTTCAATTGCTAAATATTTTAGGAAGTAGTTACTAATTTTTATAATTAGGCAAGTTACAGCGTTTCTGAGATTACTTGGTTTACTCAACTCAGGGAAGCTACAGCTTTTTGTGCTATGGCTTTTGTGCCTTTTTGAATTCTGCAAGCCTAATGCCCCTTACCTGTCTGCTGTATTATCCATCTCCTCAATGGCTGCTCTTTTGGGCCATACCCTTACTGCCCTCTGAATATACATCTTCCAAATATACACCTCACACCCCAAATGCAGGTTTTAAGACATGTCAATTAACTAATTAGCTATCATTGAGAATTTGTCTATTCATTATGCAAACCCCAGCCTGGAACTCCAGGACTTTTGAACTATCTAGGTGGTTTTAAAACAGATCGCCTCTGTGAAACCAAATGGAAGGGTGGAGAGGTATTGGGAGAAAGGGTGGAGAGGTATTGAGAGAAAGGGTGGAGGGTGGTAGAGGTGCCTCCTATACATGCTCTTGCAAAAGCATGATTGCATATAATCAATGCATGCCTGAAAATAAGTTTCTTTTGATTTAACCATCAAAATGTTTTGCTTTAGTCCACTTTGTGCAGTGTGCTTTCCTGACTGTGTGCTTAATGTTCCCCTGCAGACATCTCCATAACAATAGAATCTATTCCCTGGGAAAGAAATGCTTTGATGGGCTCCACAGCCTAGAGACATTGTGAGTTGACCTCTTATTTGTTTCTTCTTTTTTAGAGTGTTTTCATTAATATTCTGAAAGAATAAAAATAGCCCAGAAGCCAAATGTGGGGTTTGGCTTGCCTAATCGCTACAGGATCTAAGTGATAGTTCACAATGACTATGTAGTAAATCCTATTTTTGACTATAAAATTAGTTTGCCTTTTTAATAAGCATTGTCAATTGATAAATTGTTTGAAAGACAGTTGAAAACTGTATTGAGCGTTGAAAAAGAAGTGACTATTTATGAACTTACGATTGCCTAGTTTAGTACTATTTATTTGTCTTGTTCAATCAATAAAGCTAATAGCTAAACTGGCAAAGTGTCACAGTGAAAAGCTTTAACATTAAGAAACTGTCTTATCATAGAGGACAGTTATGAAATTAGGTTGGTTTATTCTTTTATACCTGGAAAAAGCAAAAGTTCTAGGTAGTCAAATTATGCATGTGCTTTACAAGTGGGAGAAGAGAAATGTTTCAGTTGTATCCAAGTTTTTTGTCTTTGGAGAGCTCTGATAAAGAATAGCTCTGGTAAGGACTGAAACTTCCTCAAGTTTTCACTGTAATTCTGTGTAGACCAATTCAAAGTTTCTTGAGTTTCCTAGCAAAAAATATTCTATGTAAAATGCCAAACAGGAATGCAGTGTTAATGGTTAGCAGAAAGTATTTTGCTACAGTTAGTCAAATACAGATGTTGTCT
This sequence comes from Falcunculus frontatus, assembly GCA_013398115.1. Lineage (NCBI taxonomy): Eukaryota > Metazoa > Chordata > Aves > Passeriformes > Falcunculus > Falcunculus frontatus. The sequence continues at coordinate 2,090,006 of VZRV01010041.1, forward strand.
GCTAGAGTCACCCACAGACCCCAGAAATGCTACAGGGACAGTAAAACTTTGCATGTGCTTTCCCCAGCACCTGCTGCAGTCAGCTGCATCATTTCCAGAGATTTTGGATGTTTTACCCAACCAGGACAGAGGTTAAAAACCCAGTTATGAGAAACAAATATTTTCAGGCATGGATATTGCTAGTCTAAAGGTGACTGTTTGCTTTCTCATCCACAAACCTATGTACTGCCCACTTTCCTCTTTTATTAAGATTAGGAAGCAAGAAGATTTGGGCTTTTTGGGTTTTTTTATCACTGGTTTTGATTGCATTGATCCCTTGCCACTGAATTACAATTTTACTATTTGGACTTTTAGCCGCCTGTGAGTTGAGAGGAAGTCCCTCAGTGTAGCACCGGAAGGGGGGACGGGAAAGGAAGAAGGAAAATGTAATGGTTTGGTTTGTTTATTTAAGTGATATTCACATGGCACTTGGTCACAAATGGGGAAAAACAGAACAATGGAATAAGTAATTGCAAGCCCGGTCCCAGCCACCTGGCATGAGTGAGATGAAAACAGAGAGGACAGTCCCAAACCTGGGAATAAATGTAGGTGCAGCCACTGCCCTGCAACAGGACAGTGTAGCACTTGCGTCAAGCACAGTGATTGCATAGTGTATAGACCAGTTCCCAGATAGTCTCAAGATAATCTGAAGAGATCTTGGTGTAAATGTCAGACGCCAGCTTTAACATCATTTGTTTGCATTGAGGCGTAGGTCTGGAAATCACATATCACTGGAGGGCAAAACCAAACCGTACATGCCTGTAATCTCTTTTTGTCAATAAGCAGGAGAGATTTACAAGCAGGAAGGAAAGCCTTGTTGAGTTCAGACAGCAGTTTCCTGCCTGCATTACTTCAGCCTGATACTATTTCAATTTCAATCTATTGTAAACTGTGGCTTGGGTTTTCCCTGTTTAAAAAGGCTTTTGCTCCAGTTTTTCAGACTGTTTTCCTCACAAAGCATTGCCAGAGAGCATCACAGTAAACTGGAATATCTCAGTTTTAGTTTCAGCCGTCTCCTAAATGTTAAAGGATACACATGTCATGCTGAGGGCAGAAGTAGGATTATAATCCATTCAGCCTACCAGAAAAAAATCTAATTTCTGCTGCAGGACGAGCACTTCTTAAAGCAGAGATCACTGCCATTTTTGCAATTCGTGTGGATAGAAGTATTCTCTTGACTATTGTCAAGTCTTAAAATTAAAAATACAGTTAAAAATCTTTATAGAGAGATGTATTAGGGATGTAAAGCACACCAAAGTAACAGAATATTCTTTTGAATGACTTTTTCCCTGTTAATTCTTTAATGTAATGAAAAGATTGGGCAGTTTATAAAACAGAAAATCCGTTAGTAGTACTCGAATTCACATACATTGCCTTTGTTACAGAGTAGCTAAAATGTAACTAAAAATAGACCGCTGATAAAAAATAGGAACGATAATGTGCTCTAAATAGAGTTTGTTGGAAAATATCCGTACACTTCTGAGGATTTCCTGTCTTTTTGCTGTATGTATTTATTCAATGCATAGAAGATGGTAGTTCATTACAAATGCCAGCAATGCTATTTCATCTGTTATGCAGTGCATTACTGAAACAATAAAATCTATTTTCACACAGAGATTTAAATTACAACAGTCTGGACGAGTTCCCCACTGCTATCAGGACACTAACTAACCTAAAAGAACTGTAAGTATAGAGCTCATATTAGGAAGAAGGATGTTTGGTCTAGTGTGTGATTTTTTTTTTTAATGCTGGTGATTTTATCAGTAATCCTTAAAAACTGATATCCTTGGAAAAACTAATAAACATGTCAACATACATAAAAAATAATTTTTAATGTTCAGTTTAGACCATTCAAGTTCTGACAACTTTTATTTTTATATTGCCTTGTGCAGTGGGTTTTTTCTAGGAACTTCCTCTTTGGAATACAATAAATAATAAACACAATTAATTCACTTTTAGTCCCAAACACAACAGTTAGATTTTGTAAACAATCTAATAGTCTTCTAGCTAAGAAGGCATGGCATCCTTATTAGTCCATCAGGTTTAATTAAATTTTACTGACTTCCCTCCCTCATCTCCATTAAATTAAAGCAATTTCTTTTCTATATATATATATATAGTCAGTTCTTTGTAATGTGAGTAAAACACTTTTGTATGCACACGCATACTTTGCATTAAGAAAATCAACACTGAAATGAAATTAATCAAATTTATTTTGAAAAACAGTTGAATTATTAAAAAGTAAAAATAATTAATTATATTCACACATCATACACACAATGTACACATCAACGCATGTGTTCAGAATTCTTTCCATTTGACTTATTTACCATGTTAGTGGTACTATCAGCATAGATTTTTGACAAAAACAAGTAATCGCATACTAGTTGGACGTGGTTGTACCCCTGCTACATCACAAACTGATCTAAAAACCAATTTTAAGTAGCTACCTGAGTTTTTTTCCAGAGCAGGGACCCCCAGACACTGTGGACTCCTGCTCAGCACCTCTAGTGTTGCCAGAATGCAGCTCTGGAAGAGGCAACGGGACTATGAGTTTCCCAGCCCAAACATTCTCAACTGCTGTTTATGCCATAAAATAATTAGTATGAAATCCAGTGACCTCAAGGGGTTGCCTTTTTGATGACCTCCAGAGTCAGTAGCCAAAAATAGATAACTCAGTTTGAGGCAAATGTACCTTGTCCGGCAAAGTGCCTGAGGTTACATGCTGGCCCCCACAGGATTTCACCTCTGAGGATCAAACTTACTGTTCCACATAAGCTCTTATGTGCAAGAAACATTTGGGGTCTGAAATTGCAACCTGACATCCCAAATCCAGCACAGATCATGAGACCATGTGGCTCTGTGCTTTGTGTGGGCCCTGGGAGCTGATGTTGTAAGGAGGGGATGTCTTTCACAGACCCACGTGGGAGCCCAGCCCCACAGAGGCTCAGCTCATTGCAGGGCCACCTTGATAAGGGTGTTTGTGGATGGGACCTCATGTCTCTCTCAGAGTTTGTGCCTGGGCTGAAAACACAAACTGTGACCTTTTCGTCCACAGATAGCAGCAGATACTGCTCTGGGGGGTAGTCATGCCATTTTCTTGTTTTTCTGCCATGCAAGGAATCCCATTCAAAACCAGTCAGTTTACTGGTTTTGCATGAGATGCTCCTACTGCTTAGAGTCTGCATCTGCATGTTTTTATTGCATGCAAAGCAGGTAGGGATGTAAAGCCTTGCTCTGTAGCTCATCACCAGTAGCACAATGCCTAAACAAGTAAAACCAATAATGTGGGACCTGTTCAAGTAATGGCCAAGTGTGCTTGCATCAGTGAACAATTGGAGGCTTAGTAATGCATAAATTGAAGCTGGGAAGTGTTCTTCATACCCGACTGAACTAATGGGAGTTTCCCACACAAATCATCATTGTTCTTTTGAAATCTTAGTTGTTCCTTTTGTTTTTCACAATGGAGAATTACTCATATGAATGAAATCCCGTAATTAATGATGAGACAAAGGTTTGGCTTTCTATCCAGCAGGCACAACTCCGTTTTGTTTGTGTCCGCATTTAAAATATCTCAACAAAAAGGTGGTTGTGCGGGGATCAACATTACAATATGGTGTATAAATAATTTACTTGATAAACTTGTGCCATCCAGCAAAATAAATAGTTGCAGTTTAACAAGCACAGGGGGAAATATATTGTTAGTTACTTAATTATTAATATCTAACTATTAATGTTCTTAGTTCCTATACATGTGTATGTTTACATTATATCTATATGCATACATGCATATACTCTGAATTCTAAAATGCCATTTTGCAGTTTACTTCATCTGAATGAGTTTTTTTCATTCAGAAAAGGGCAGAATTTCAGCGATTTTGCTGCTTGTCTTCTCTTTTTTTCCTTACCACATGAACGATTTTTTCTTTTGTAGGGGATTTCATAGCAATAACATCAAGTCAATACCTGAGCGTGCATTTGTGGGTAATCCATCCCTTATTACAATGTAAGTGATAAGAATCTTTTCAATGACTCTTTGTATTAGAGAACATAGAACTAAGTATCATATTTGCGGCTAATTGTCAAATAGCTTTTCTTTTGAGTACACTTTGTAGCACCATACAAGCAAACAAGCTCATACCTTTCCAGCTTCATGGAAAAATGGCAGTTTGCATGCCCTGTTTAAGGGAAGCAAGTTGTGGTCTCTTGCCTTTGACCTTTTATTGGAATGGTTTCTTCTAAATCTCTTGGCATTACTGGCAATGTAAAAGCTGATAAAAATTGCTCTTGATAGACTCCAATCTGAATTCCCATTGTCTTACATGAAAATGCTTTTAATGGACAACTTCAAATTAAGAAATTGCAAAATAAGTATAAGAAAAATAATGATTCATCTTGAGTAATATTGTATGAGCAAGAGCAGCATGATTTCGAAAGGGCAAGGGAACCTCTTCTGAATAGGGAAAGTTCTGACTTCTTCATGTATTATCCTTAGATTTGTCTCAAGTCAAAACAAAATTCTTCATATGTGAATTTCTATCTTCGCAAACCTGGGATGAAGAGAGAATATTTTTTTGACTGGCTTCTGGCTTTAAAACACGAAAATGATGACTACTTGAATGTTCAAAATGTGACATGTGGCTGGTGAATATAGATTAGGGGGTGAGAAAAGCCCAGAAGTTCACCTCTGCTACAACCAGAGGGGCACAGTCTGTGATTAATTACAGAGAGTTTACTCATTTTTTATAGTATAATCATAGAATATATTTAGAATCTTTTAAAATATTTTTCATTAAATGTCTTTTTGTCCTCTTTTTTCAGACATTTTTATGATAACCCTATCCAGCTCGTTGGAAAATCTGCTTTTCAACACTTACCAGAACTAAGAACTCTGTATGTGTTTATTTTTTATTTTAGTTGTCTTTTTATATTGCAATACTAGATTGTCCCATGCTTCCATCACCAGAATTTTATTGAAATTATTTTTTTTAATTCTAGGACTTTAAATGGTGCTTCACAGTTAACAGAGTTTCCTGATCTGACAGGGACCACAAGTCTGGAGAGTTTGTAAGTGCTAGAGATATATTTTTGATTTGTTTTATTTCCATGAATTCTGACTTATCGTAAAAAATGTCCTACAAAAATTTTTGGTTTTCAGTCTTTAAAAAGTAACTTTTTTTTTCATAAATTCTTTCAACAGGACTCTCACAGGAGCACAGATCACCTCTCTCCCCAAATCAGCTTGTGACCAGTTACCTAATCTCCAAGTGCTGTATGTTTCAGTAGGATTATTAACATGACATTAATGCAAGAGATTAATAGACAAATGAAACTATTATGATTTCAGAATTACCCAATTACTGCTATTTCTGTGTATCATGTTACTTCTTAGGAATTCAGATCAGGGAGCTGGGCCCTGTGTTATTTAAAAAGTTTACAACGCACTTAACAATCAGGATTTCCCATACATTGCTGAGAAAGATAAATACTTAGCATATTTTTAGGAAATGAAAAAACAGTTCTTGATTTTGTTTGAAAAAACACAGAACTGCTTTATTTTCATTCATTCTGTCTCTCCTACAGTATTTTGGGATTTTTTTCTCACTAAGGCAAATACTTCATTGAAGTGAATAGAAAATATAACTAAGAACTGCAGTTTTCAGTCCTTGTTATGCTCCTATTTTAGTTTCTTTCCCAACCAGACATAAGTAGCTGACTGAAATTTTAATAGACTATTCCTTGACATAGTTGGGCATATTTGATATGCTAAATATACAATATTATTTTAGCTTGGAAATTTCCTTGGAGTTTGCTTAATCACTAACGAAAGTAATCATTGTGTCCACTTCTTTGAGAATGAGCCAAGAGCACTTTCCTCTATGTATTACATCACTAGGAATGTATTTGGTATTAATTCTCTGGCCAACATTGAAGTAGCACTAATTATTATGCATTATTTGAATACCAGAGTGAATGTCAAGAACATTTCCAGAAAAAATTAAGTTTTAGTTAATGGACTCAATATAATCATTTCCAGAATGATAAAAGACAAAGTCTGCTGGCAGAAGAAAGTCTGCACAGAGAATTAAGTTTAAATGTGTCCTGTATCATTCAAAAACAATAAATAATCTCAAAATAGAGGGCAAACAAATAATACAGCCACTAATGACTTATAGAGATCATATTAGAGTAGGACTGTCCATTGGAAATTCACATTTATTATTTTTGAGTATTACCCTATATTATTGCAGCTGATACTTAAAAGAGCAGGGAACTGATTTGTCAGCAATTTCAAGTACTCCAGAGCTGCTCTTTCCCCATTGCTGCCAGACTGGAACAAGCCTGCCGAGTCCCATTTTGGTTTGCACATCAGTTTTGGCCGTGCCATGGAGGATAATGGTGCCCTGAACCCACGAGTTACTTGGAGACTGCGACCTTGCAGGGGCTCCCTGGCTCAGATACACTCACAAACACAAGTGCAAACACTGCTTTGAAAGGCAATTCGTGCATCCTACCCAGCCATTTCCAAACGTGGATTAATGTACACAGAAGCTTCCTGGATGTGTGCACACCTGCAGTAAAGGTGTGTGTGAGAACACGGTCCCAGCCGTCCTCCAAAGGCTGCCCTCATACAGCTGGGAATGCACCTCAACATAGGAAACAAAACCACTTGCCCTCTGCTGCTGCCAAGAGCCCCATGTATTAAGAAAGTGGGAAAAAAGACCTCAAAAATAAACTAGTAAAATATTTCCTGGCACTCCAACAGAAACTGAGGGGAGAAGGGTCTCAAGTTCAGGGTTTTTTTCCGTGTGTGAGGAGGGAGTGTCAGTATGTACAAAATTCAAGCTGGTAACATATTTTTAGGAAGACCTAAGTGATAAACCTGTGGATGACAGAGTAGCCACTGTCTGCCAGACATACAGAACATCCTTTAGCTTGGCCTAAAAGCCTCTAGCTCACTTGAATCCTCCTCTGTAATGTCTGATTTGGACCACAGTGTACCTTTTTTTGTACACAAAAAAACTCCCAAAACACAACCGTATTGATGTTTGCCTTTGTCCAGAGTAAAATCAGAGTAGAATACCTTAAAGACACACACAGCCATTACTTGCACTACTTCCGCAAATGAAATATAAAATGGTCTAAATGCCCCTGTTGGAACAATAACAGTGAAAATACAGTTTTACCAAGGAATTAAATAGGTGCAGATGAACGAGTTTTAGAGAATTTGAGAAGGGAGAATTTCAGAAGTGAAAAAGTGATTACTCTTTCATGTGATATTACTGGATAACTGTGAAAAAGGGCATTTTTTCTAATTCTAGGCATAAGATTTTTTTCTCTATTCTTTTCACAGGCAAATTTCCCATTTAGTTTTCCCTGAGCAACACACACACACGCACACACACAGATGCACACACACAGAGATATATATTGGATGAGACTCTTGGGTGCTGGGGGCTGGTGTTTGGCTCCTTTTTTTTTTCCCTTCAGTTTCTGCAAATTGCCTGGGCTTGGTTTTGATTAGTTACATTATACTATAAATCAGTCCAGATGTTTCTGTTATTCTGTAATTTGTTGAGTTTTGGCTCAAGTCTTTTTAAGGGTTTTTTTGCCCCCATGTAGTGATTGATTTCAAAGTTAGTTCCAATACTTTTTGATCATTTCCCTCACTTATAAGATGTAGTAGTCTAAGGATCAAAGGCAATACTACTTAATTAAAAGTGTAGAATGGGAAGCTGACTGTAATTCTTATCAGAAAAATACAGGATCTTCTCTGAAAAAATAGGAGTATATATGCTTAGTAGATCATTTTTAAATGGTTTAAATAATTATCAGAATTTAAACATGATAAATATGAAGTTTGTGATATAAATCCAGATGGCCAATATCATTACTGTAAAACACTCAGCAGAAGTCTACACTTCAGGCAGGAAATCTTCAGACAATGCAAGGAATTTGCAAATGTGAATATGGAGTTAATATATCTTGCCTTTTCCCCTTCTCTTTCCTCTTCAGTTAGAAATCAAAATGTGACAGATGAGAAATAAGTGAATTTGTACAATTCTACTCTTCTGTGACTGTGGATAAAAACAAATTATTTTTAATTGAGCATGAAGGTACACAATGAAAGCTGTTTTTCTTTTAACATTGCTTTTATGTTAACCTGTTTCTTTCTTGTATGTATCAGGGATCTGTCTTATAACCTGCTGGAAGATCTACCCAGTTTTACTGCATGTAAAAAACTCCAAAAAATGTAAGTATCAAACCTCCCCAAGAAGGTTAAAAAGAAGCATCTATGTGTGTTTGAATATAATTAACTTGGTTATTGCTGGCCGATTTGACATACCCCAGATACACTTTATTGAAGTGGATCATAAACACAATCTAAAACACCCCAAAGTACCCTCCAAGTGTCTTTGAAACTGAGGAGATTCTTATTGCTATTTCAGTGACTTGCATCACAATGAAATCGCTGAAATCAAAGCAGACACGTTTCGGCAGCTGGCTGCTCTTCGGTCATTGTGAGTACCCCCTAACAGGCATTCACACAGGTTCTCAAAAATACGGGGTATATAGTGTCTGCTCATGATGTACCCCAAAAGATCCTTATTTAAGTTTTTCCTCACTGTGATTTTTCACCCTGAGTTCATAATTGTGAAAGGAGAGCAAACATTGTGAAGTTTAGCATCTGCAGCAATGAATTAAAATATGTAAGCTTATAGCCATAAAAACTGTTACTTCTAAATGTTTCTGATGGAGGTGGAGAGAGTTACTGAGCCAGAGCTGGTATCTGTTGGCAGGTTCACATTATAATCAGGTCTAGGGAGTAGGAAATCTTTTTACAGAGAACAGCATCTTAAGACGTAGAGTCCAGTCATGCGCAGGTTTCCAGTTTTCACACAGACACATGTGCTGGAGGAGTAGTTTTATCAAAAAATTACTCATGGTTGTAATTTTTTGCAGAATTGAACCCATATATTTTTTAAGAGTTGCTTTCAGTCTTTTTGACTTTTCAGGGGCGGTGAAAATTGAGATTAGGAAGTTAAGCCTATTGACCATGGGTTTGCTGTTCTTAGTCACATGAGAACATTTTTGACTTAGTCCATATAACCCACCCTTCTTTCTGCTGCCTTAGGAGGTGGTGAAGCAGACTGGAAAGCCTTGGGCTGTGGCAGGCATTAAGACATTTTAAGTTGTCAGTTTAATAACATCACAACTGACTAACAATTTAAAAATGAAAAAAATACTTTGCACTATGAGATATGCAGGAGCTTATTGAAAATATTGGCATGTAATTAATACCTTTTTTATATTTAGGCCTCCTAATCAAGTGTTTGAAAACTTCCATATTCACTCAGTGGGTATGTAATTTTCTACTTATTTTTCTTGTAGGGATTTAGCTTGGAACAAAATCAAAATTATTCACCCCAATGCCTTCTCCTCTTTACCATCTCTGATCAAACTGTAAGTATTTGTATATCTTATACATTCAAAGTTTTGCATTTTTCTTGCAAGAGCATACAAAAATTTAATAACTTGGGTGCCCCAGCAGAAATGGAGGGTTTCTCTGTTCTAATAATCTGGTCTGTTGAATTCGTATCTAAATGTCTGCTTTCTTGTACTTCCCGAATTCACATCGGTATTACAGCAAAGCTGCATACAACACTGTGTAATGATTTGGGGTCCATGAAGATTGTCAGTGCATCTGCCTCTTTTCACTCAATTTATTAGCAGTGTAGTCTGTTTTAGCAGTGGAAAATATTTCCTGTTAGTTGTGTTTCAGGCCTCAGGAGCTGGATTAAAAATTAAAGAAGAAACTTTTTCCAGAATGCATCTTTATTTCATTGTTCTTCATTTGATGAAATAGTTCTTCTTCTTTAGTTAGTTCAGCCAGAGCAGTTAGTGGTCAAAACATTAGCAGCCATTTTTGCAGGCCTTGTTCACAAGCACTTCTCAGTGCTTACTGATTTTTTTCCTACTAACAACTGTCACTGTAATGCTTTTTTAATATGAATCCCTGAGGCATTGGCTGTATGGGGAAGATGTGAAAAAAAATTCCTCTGGAGTCGTCTCGCTGCATGGTTGTCACAGAGATATGATGCTGGGCATTTGCTCACAGATAATTCAGTAGCTGCTAAGAAGCCTAAATCTGGAGGGGGATTCATTTCTGTTGATGTGCAAAGCTGTCTGAATGGTGCACTGACAAATGTCCACATAGACAATTTTGTCTATAATATCCCTTTTGGGGCCCTCCTCAGAACTTACTTACTTTGTGAGGTGAGCAGTAAATTGTCGCTTTGGACAATAACATACAACAGAGCGGGTTAAAGAAAAAAGCCCTTGAACACACAGACCGTAACACAGTGCACCAGTGTTTCCTGAAATGCTAGTCTCTAACCTTGGTCCAGCTCAAGCCAGTGGTCATTTTTACCATTGCAGTAGGGCCTGAATTTCACCTTTGGTGTTTAATGATGCTGTGTGCAAGACACACACTAAACCGAATAGGTGGAAACCCAGTCCATCAACATACCTTATTTTATGGCTAGGCCTTAGATTTCAGTGTATAGTCCAGACTTTGCTGTTCAGCCTTGGACATAAAAGCATTTCACCTGCATCATACTCTGCTTCTTCCTCCTTGACTGTTGACCATATTAGGTATTGCAGAGTAGATAATTTTGGAGAGGACTGAAAAGACTCATTGAATAAATGGGGGAGGGAGAAAGAGAGAGAGAGAGCAAAGTAGAAAACAGTACCTCTGGACTCCCCCTCTTTCACAGCTTTGCAATATCTCCTTGATCACTTACCATTTTTTCATTCACCTGTTTTACTTTCCCCAAGTTACGTATCTATGTTCATCTGCACTATTCTGTCTTCCCTCAGCCGCTCAGACAAATCTCCGCTTGGAAATGTCATCTCCCTCTGCTTCAGCCCACACCTGTCCTTTCCTGAAATGCACATCTTCCCCATACACCTGACCTGCTCCTTGGGGGGCTTTCAGGGCAGCCATACCCTGTAGCATCCCACTGAAGCTTTTCAACTGTGGGAAGCTGTTCTGGTTCCTTTGAATTTAAACAGTCGGGTGAGAAGATCTTAAATTCATTTGCTTGTCTCAAAACTGGCACTAGAAATGTTTGGAGTCAAAATCTGGGAACAGAGACCCAACTAGATAGATGTTACTGTTAGCTTTCTGCTAGACATAAAGGTGAGTACTCCTGAGCAGTGCTGCAGCTTTGCTGTGTTCACCAGGGCCTCTGTTTAAGAAGGCATTCTTTATAGAGTTAGAAAACTTTAACCTGTTTTTTCAATGTGACACTTCTAGTGCTGAAAAAAAAAAAATGAAAACCATAAGCTGATTTTTATTTGCTGTTACACAGGGATGTGTCATCCAACCTTTTGTCCTCTTTTCCTGTGACGGGGCTACATGGTTTAACTCATTTAAAATTAACAGGAAATCATGCCCTACAAAGTTTGATAACATCTGAAAATTTTCCAGAACTCAAGTGAGTATATCATTAAAACTAATAAGCCACATTTGTGTTCATGTGCAATGGAAGGTGTGTCAGTGTGTAACGCATGTTACTTCGTATTGTCAGTCTTTGATCTGTGCCATTAAAACTAAAGCAAATATGATAAAAATGATAGACTTCTTTTATTATGCTCACTTTCAACTGAAGAAACTATGAAGGTTTTGAAATATTAACCCCAGTACTTGCTTAGTACGAGCCACATCTGCTTCCTGGTGATATGTTTCAAAAGCTGTTAAAACAACGTCGCTGGCAGCTTAGCGATATGTCCTTCTTCTACTGGATTGTGCTTACAGAACTGCCATTATATGTAATGAGAACACAGCAAATACAAGGGAAGAATATACTCCTGAAAGACCAAAAGATTTGACTTCTTTTGTTTGAACATGATTTTTCTGTAATCTTTTGATTAAGATTCAGATAATACTTTGCCAGTATTACTAACATGCTTTGATACTAATAATTTCTGCGGGTCCTCTGCGATACAGGAAGGAAGTGTCCTCTAAAGATCATTTGCAGCTCTGCCAGTCACTGGGTGACCATGGCCCATAGGGGGATTGAACCCAAGACCTTGGCATTATTAGCACCATGCTATAACCAACTGAACTAATTTCAGGGTCACTGCAAAGAGGGTTTTGTCTCTGACTTCAGGGTATTTAGGAGTGTCCCCTAACTCTCCTTTAATTCTTATATTTTAATTAGAAGATGCTAAGTGCAACATATATTTTATCACGTTTTACTGTAAAAAGTTTGATATCAGAAAATATGAAACAACTAAGCAGTGTGCACATAGTTACAGAATCAGAGAGTGATTGAGGTTGCAAGGGACCTTTGAGGCTGTCTTGTCCAACCACCTGCTCAGGCAGGGGTACCTGGAGCCAATTGCCCAGGACCACGTCCAGACAGCTTTGAGTATCTCCAAAGATAGAGAGTCCATCCTTATGTTTTCACTAGATTTGCCTTTTGTGCTGGAAAAGGCCCAAAAGTCTTTGCAGGCAGACAGCTCAAGATGTGACCATTAATGACAAGCACTGGAGTGTTTGGAGTTATCAATAAGGGAATGATGAATAGAAGTGTGGAGCTGATTAAGGCTCTGTGTGCAGCACTGGAGGCATCCACCCTAGAACGATTCTGTGATGGCATGTTAATACAAACTAAGATAAGAGCTGCAAAAAATTGTTCCAAGGTTAGGAAACAATGCCTTAAAAGTCTTAATTTACCCAAAATTGGTAGTTTGTCACAGAGGAGATTAGGTAATGACTTCGTCAAGTGCATGAAACTATAACATTCAAAGTACTAGAAGGCCTTTTTTACATTAGAGATCTTGACATAGGTCTCAGAGGGCAAGGAGCAAGTACCATAAAAATCATGATTGGTTGAAACTGGGCTTATACCGTACTTTTTCTTCTCTCACTGGCTTTGCCCAAATGCTAAGGCAAGTGACAATTCTAAAATAATTGAAGTTTCTTTAAAAGAATGTACACACAAGAAAATGGATTACTCCAACCTGGCAAATATGTACTGATGTATATACCATGACCTAGAGGCCTAAGGGGTGCTGCAGTAATCCTAGAATAATCCATTATTCAACTGAATTATGTATAACTAAGATTTTTTAAATTCTTTTCTCAAAATTATACTTTATATGAATTTCTCATCAGCAAAATTGTGTACATTGCTCCAATGAAAGTACCGTGTATTTCATCTGGGGAAAATTGTTAACAACGTTGTGTCAAACTAACTTAATTCTTTTAAAAAATGTATTCAAAGCATGATTAATATATCTAGAGTTAATTAACATCTGTAAGAACAAAATATATCCAGTCAGTAGAGAATAGGGTAAAATCCTGTCCTACAGTCTGCTTGACTTTTATTATAAATCAAAATGAGGTCAGGATTTCACACAGGATCACTGCACAGATAATGCACACAGCACCATACTTGAACAGGGATCTAAAACAAAATGAAATTTCACCCTTTGCAATTGTTGTAACTAGCCAATGGTTACAATATTAAAGACAAATTCCTGTGTAAAAACTTCCTACTCATCTAAATGCATCAATACAGACACATCAAAGAGCTGAGCATCCCCTTCCCCATCATCAGCAATAGCACTAGTACACTCTACAGAGCTGAGCCCAGCCTGTTACAGCAGGCCTTGAGGAAGCAAAGTCAGGCTGCCAGCCACTCCTTCCTTCTTTATCTGATGCTTTGATTCAGCGCTGAAAAGAACTCAGTGCTTTGCTCCATTCATCATAGCTGTGCCTTCCTGTTCACCATTAACTCTACACCTTTGTGAGGGAGAACACGACCTTGTGTTTTCTGCTGCTTAATCTAAAAACAGAAAAAAGAGGCATTCCTTGCTAGAGGAAAGAAATTATCAAGGATACAGATATCATTAGTAAGATAAAGAGTATATAAAAATAAAGTTAGCCAGTATTTCTAAGAGTTTAATTTGACAAAGTCCAAATCTAATCACCCACATCAAATAAGCACCAGCCATAAAAAAGACTGCCTCCAGCACTGTATGCCTGAGAGTTCCTTCTTTTTTTTTTTTTTTTGTGTTAAATGTAGCTTTTGCGACAAAAAGCTCCTCTGTCACCAAGAAGATCTGATGCTTATTTCCCTGCTTTGCAAAGTATGGTTTGTCCTCTGTGTTCTGGGTTGCAGCTATTGTGTGCAGTTGGTCTTTGCACACAGATTAAGCAGCATTTGCTAATTTAAGGATTATGTGTATATCCTAATAACACAGGCTGAGGGGAAAAACAAACAAAAACTGTTCAGATTTAAGAATGGATGCTAGAAATACCTACAGAGAGGATAAGAAATTGGAGTCTTGCTCTTCAAAGATCATTTAAAAGCCATGAATGTTTTTGGCTACGTCATCAAAGTAGTGGACCAATACAATGTAGGACATCCATGTTTCCAGTGTATGACAAACCAGCAGGTTGGTAGAAGCACAAGAGCATCTGGAAATCTGTCATTATTAAGTTCATAGAGCTGTTCGAATAACCAGAGACTAGAATATATTTCTGTTAGTCTCTTGTGCCTAAAATATCCACTAACTATTCATTCCCCCAGCTATATCAAAGTCCTTCCAAGGGTCTGAAGCCACAAGTTGCAGGGATCACCTTGCAGAACTGTCAGTGTTACTTTTGATAACTTTTTTTGTTGTTCCAAAAAAAAGTAAATTTCCATTTGGGGATTGGATTGGTTTTATCCTAAATGATTAGCTATGGGTTAGTCTAGTAATCGATGGGTTTAATAATAGTTTATTTAAGAAGGGCTTCTGGGAAATGCGTTCAAAAATGTTTAATCAAGATAATCTCCTTATGTTAAAAGATGGCATGCAGATGAATGAGTTAGAAATTAAATATTTAAATCTGCTGGCCTGAGATTGTTTGACAGTTAGGTCTTGATTATCTTGAACTTTCATTGAGTACCCTAAAAATTTTGTATTGGGTACAAAGGTACAGAATATTGCGGTTAATTTCCAACAGGAATGTAAGGGTATAGAATCTAAATGCCCCCAAATGCACTAATTTAAAAATCACTTTAGAACTTAACATTCCGTTTGTTCCCCTTTGTACCAAGCTTTTGGCTAGTGCACAAGTTTAAGTCTTGTTGGCACTGGGCCTGATTCAGCTTGATTTCTGTGCAGATTTCCCAGGGGGTTAGAGGTTGCTTATTACACTCATTATGTTAATTTACATGATTAACCTGTTGAAACTAATCTGATAGGAGGATCTAGTTCTACTTTATTCCTTTTAAGTTAATTGAGAATAACTTCTAATCACTTCTTTATCTTTGAACTTTTTGGTTTAGTGGGCTTTCAGAATTAAGATGAGGTGGTAGGTTTTAGTATGTGCTATTGGTGAACTGTGCAAATTAAATATCTCTGCTTCCAAAGCATAAAATATATCTATGGAGTAGAAGTAGTCTATAGAACTCAGACAGTAGTTCTTCTATGCTCCCCCAGAATTTGCACATCCCCAAAGGAATTAAATTCACAGCATATCAGAAATATGCAATTTTCTGACAACAGAAGCCTTCATAATGGTTGGAACTCACTGATATATATTGTTATGTGTTAGGAATAACCATGATCTTAAAAGAATTAAGAATTAGTATCCTGTGTCCTACAATGACTGTTCTCATTTTTAAGACAATTAATAAAGTAAAACCTTTCTCTCAGTTGACATCCATTTTCACACACAGTGCCTGATTCACTCACCTTTTGGTTTAGAACACTGCTTTCTTCTGCAAAGAAGCAATCTCCTTTTTGCCGTCTTACTGTGAAAAGAGTTGAATGTGGAAAGAGGTTAATAAAGCTTGATTTCCAAAAGATCTCATTCTCCCTAAAGTGGAGAAATTCAATTTGGGAAGTGTTTTGGTTTTGCCTGGTAGGCAGGTTGTGATCTTCAGAAGTGCTGGTTTTTTTAAAGAAACCATTAAGAAAGTAGCTGTTGGAAAAACCATTGATTTACACAGTAAAATCATTGAAAATCATAAAATTAGAAATACAGCTCTGAGTAACATTCACTCAATAGCAAGACACAGATCTCCCACTTTCATGTCTCCTATGATAACACATAAGAAAAATTCATTGTGTCTTTCCTAAAATTAGCATAGAAACCATCTGCATTTCTGATGAGGTATTTTATTTGTGAATCCTCATTTTGTATTATCATGACTGATTTTTACGCAGAGATATCTTTGCTTTCAGTTGTGGACATTTAAACTAATTTAAACACATTCCTTTGTGTGTGTAGAGGAGCAGTACAATCCAGTAACTCTGGTGCTTAACCAGTATCATGGCATGCTTCCTTATTCTTCTGCAGGGTTATGGAAATGCCTTATGCTTATCAGTGCTGTGCCTTTGGAGCTTGTGAGAACCACTACAGAATCTCCAGCCAGTGGAGCAAAGATGAGAATAGCAGCATTGAGGACTTTCATAGAAAGGATGCTGGACTGTTACAAATTCAAGGTAACCATCATCTTAGGCTTTTAAGTCTACCCGAAGGCTGTGAGCAACCTGTGATGTTAAATAAATCCAATACTCTTTACAGACACAGAGGTGGCCTCTCCCCCTCTCTTGCCCAATAATGTTATTTAAGCATTCCTGTGCTTAGCAAACACATTATTTTAGGTCTGCCATTCAAAAATCTCACTCAATTATGCACTCATCTTTTCATCCAAATAATAGCTATAGTAATGTGGTAAATTAAATCCTCCCTTTATATGAGAGGCAGGGTAGTTCAGCTGGTATGTAACTCCATACAAGAGCAGGCCAGCAAAGATGTCATTTCTTGCCAGCCTCAGAATGGAAAACTGGAAAACATCCTTGGCTTACCCACGTGCTTCAGGATGAGTCATAGCCAAAGTCTGTGGCTACTTTGGCATATTTTTTCATAGAATCGTAGAATCATAGAATATGCTGAGTTGGAAGGGACCCACAAGGATCATCAAGCTCAACTCCTGACCCTGCACAGGACAGCCCCAAGAGTCACACCATGTGCATTGTCCAAACGCTTCTTGAACTCTGACAGGTTTGGTGCTGTGACCACTTCCCTGGGGAGCCTGTTCCAGTGCCCAACCACCCTTTGGGTGAAGAACATTTTCTACATACCCAGCCTAAACCTCCCCTGGCTCAGCTTCATGACATTTCCTTGAGTCCTGTCCCTGATCATGAGAGGAAGAGTTTTGTACCTGCCCCTCTGCTTCCCCTCATGAGCATGTTGAAGACTCAAATGATGTCTCCCCTCAGTCTCCTCTTCTCCAGGCTGAACAAACCAAGTAACCTCAGCTCCTTCTCATACAGCTTCTCCTCCAGATCTTTCATCATGCTCATGGCCCTCCTTTGGACAGTCTCCAATAGATTTATATCTTTCTTATACTGTGGCACCCAAAACTGCCCTCAGCACTCGAGGTGAGGCCGCCCCAGTGCAGAGCAGAGCGGGACAATCCCCTCCCTTGACCGGCTGGTGATGCTGTGCCTGATGCCCCCCAGGACAGGGTTGGCCCTCCTGGCTGCCAGGGCACTGCTGACTCGTGTTCAACCTGCCATGGACCCAGGACCCCCAGGTCCCTTTCTGTGGGGCTGCTCTCCAGCATCTCATTCCCCAGTCTATGCACATAACCAGGGTTGCAGAGAGTGCATTTGTTCTCTAGGACGCAGGACTACTGTATTTTTCTTCCCCTTCAGCATCAGGTCTGTTACTTGGTCTGTTGTGTAGGTGCACACATACAGTTGTACCATCCTGTTGCTATCTCCGCTCCTGCAAACCAGTAAGTCTCGGAGTTCAGCAAGAATAGAGCCAAGAATACGTGATAGAGTCATGACATAAGAAGCACAGAAAACTTGATTAATTCTTAGTAGCAAGGCACAACAGCAGAATACCTAGTTTAAACTCCTTTAAACTCCTAGGCAGTCATCACACTGCAAATTAGGCAATAGAGAATCTAAGTGATTATTTTCAGAGAAGTAAAGATGCCAGCCTTTAAAATAATCCCAAGTACAGTAATTCAAAACCAAGTAGGCATGTGTCTGCTTCTGCTCACAGTTTGGCAGGCAAAGGGACAAGACAAGGCCTTAAATACCACAGGCATTTTTGCAACTTTTACTAAAAACACTCTTCCTGAAAATTGCAGTAACAGTTCTGGGTATTTTCTCCCCTATAGATGAACGTGATTTTGAGGACTTTTTTCTTGACTTTGAAGAAGATTTGAAATCTCATCATTCAGTGCAGTGTTCACCTTCTCCAGGTAAGAAACTGCCAGACAGCAACCCTAAGAGAGACGCAAAGAGAGACAAAATTTTCTTGGACTGTGTAATGATGTTTTATAAGGTAGCCAAGGTACATCTGTCCATATCCATTACATCACACTTCACCAGGACTCATTATGAACCTGTTCTAATTTAGTGAGAGGTAATATTTTCAGTGTTTTTCACACACTGAAAAATATCACAGCATTTCTTGAAACTACAAGAGTTGACACTCACATTGCAGTAGTATTGCCAGGCACAAAAAGAAACCCATAGACTCCTCGTGATGAAGGACAAAGACTCACATGCACCAGTAATGCAGCATGCATCACACATTTAGCAGCATATTATCAAAGTCTCAGATTACTCCAAAGAGAGAGCAAATTTCTGGCTCACTTTTTAGACTAAAATTCACTGTTTGGCTGTGCTGAGAATCTGCAAGAAGCATGAAGTTTAGTGTCTTAGAAAGCACAAGGTTTTTTTGCTTTACAGAGGTTTCCCTTACCCTTTTTATTTTGTCATTTCAGGTCCCTTCAAACCGTGTGACTATCTGTTTGGTAGCTGGCTGATCAGAATTGGAGTGTGGACCATAGTGGGTTTGGCCTTTATTTGCAATGCACTGGTGTCTGCTACAGTTTTCCGATCTCCATTGTATATGTCCTCCGTAAAACTTTTGATTGGTTTAATAGCTATTGTAAATGCCTTGATGGGTCTGGCCAGCGGAGTGCTGGCTAGTGTGGATGCATCCACTTTTGGTAGCTTTGCTCAGTATGGAGCACAATGGGAAAGTGGAATTGGTTGCCAAATAACAGGCCTTCTCTCCATTTTTGCTTCAGAGGCTTCCATATTCCTCCTTACCCTAGCTGCACTCGAACGTGCATTCTCTGTGAAGCATGCTACAAAGTTTGAAACAAAATCCTCCATTGCTAGTGTAAAAATTGCCATTTCCTTTTGCTTTATGTTGGCACTGATCATTGCAGTGATACCCCTTCTCACTGGAAGTGAGTATGGGGCTTCTCCGCTTTGTTTGCCACTCCCGTTTGGGGAGTCCACTGCTATGGGCTACGTGGTAGCACTGGTATTGCTGAACTCCCTTTGTTTTCTGGTAATGACTGTTGCTTATACAAAGCTCTACTGTAGTTTAGAAAAGGGAGAACTAGACAACATTTGGGATTGCTCTATGGTCAAACATATAGCCCTGCTACTTTTTACTAATTGCATTCTTTATTGCCCTGTGGCCTTTTTATCTTTTTCCTCCTTACTAAACCTCACTTTTATCAGCCCAGAAGTGATTAAGTCAATACTTCTAGTGATTGTCCCACTGCCAGCATGTCTAAACCCACTGCTGTATATACTTTTCAATCCACATTTTAAGGAGGATTTGGGAAGTCTGAGAAAGCAAACTTTGATATGGAGGAGATCAAAACATGCTAGTCTGATCTCTGTGAATTCAGAAGACATAGAAAAACAATCTTGTGACTCAACACAAGCATTGGTAACCTTCACGAGTGCCAGCATATCCTATGATATGCCCACCAGCAGTTCACTAGTGCCACCATCTTATCAAGTGACAGAAGGCTGCAATCTTTCATCAGTCGCATTTGTTCCCTGTCGCTAGTTGCAGTAGCAGTACAGAAAATACCTCTGTTTACAAAAGTTTTAATCCCAAAACTGTGGATGTGTGCATACGAGTTTAGAGAGTGCCTCTAAATTATTGTGACACGGATCAGAAAACAGACAATGACAAAACGTGCAACAGGCTGAAAATCCAATACTTGAGCTTGCTCAGCCTGCTCCCGAAATGCTGGGATGAAGAGAGGAAATGAGAGCTACTGAAGTTTATGCAGTTGTATCAGCTGCTCTCTTTTAAAGTAGCACTACTCAGAAAGGGCATCAGTTGGTCAAGAGCAAAAATAGCATATTAAATTTGTAACATTCTTTCAAAGCATCACCTGATGTTTTCAGGGATTGGGTTATTTTTTTTCCTGTTTATTGCAATTTGGTTTTAATAATAGTTTTTCGGTGCCATGATTGTTTTTATAAGCACCTCTGTATGGCCTTGTTCAGCAAGGTTTCTAAACAGAAGAGTAATCCTATTCAAGTCCTAAAAGTTTCTGCAGAATACCCTTTGATGAAGTTCCATGTTTGATAGAGCTGATTAAATGGTTTAACTCACATTGGGTTTGGATTTTGGAAGTCATCTAACTTGACAAAGCATTTTTAATTGTCAGCAAAAGCTAACAAATTACCATGATGTGAAAGAAGTTAATCAAAATCCTGTTAAGCATTTAAAATGTAATTGTAAATGGCAAGGCATTGTCACTTGCGTATTTTTCTAATGAGGTTCTGCACAGTTTGGTCCTGAATTGCTTTCATGCCAGTAGAATTACTTCCAAAATTACTGATGATAAAATTGGCAGATGACTCATATAATTTGAAGGTGGGAAATACTACATAGAAAGTCATCAATATAAAAAAAATGCTGAGAACTATGAAAGGACACCAAAGGCACTCAGACAGAAACATTCATTTAAGTTAATTTGTGTAGGAATAAGAACTGTAGTCCTGCTCATGGCATGATCTCTGTCTCATGAAACAGTGATTCTAGAAAGCTGCTAGTTTATAGCCACTAGTCAGTTGAAGATTTAGAGGTCACTGGGTCCTTTGGATACGGATATTGCCTTAGCTAAGGCAATATCAAGTAGGAGTGAAGAGGTTGTGTGATCTGTGTTCTTAGCATGATGCAAGCACTCCTGGGGTATTTCAGACACTTACTGCATTCACATGCTGTAATTGTGAAATTGAAAAAGATATGAATATCACCAATTTAAAGGAACTTAAGAAATAAGTGACTTGATCACAGTTTATAAGCAGCTGCTTCTGGGATACAGAAGTTTGAAGGCAGAGGACTACTCAACTGAGAGAGGAAGAATCTGGTAAGGTCAACTGGAAATTGACATTAGGGATGTGCAGCACAGAAATGAAGGTGCAAATTGTTGGTAGAGATGGTCATTAGCTAGTGAAATTACCTGTCACCAAAAATCTCTAAATTCATATTGGATATATTGCTAAAAAAAGATACTGGAGCAGCTGTTGAAATTCAAGGACTTCTGATGGCTTTAGTTTAGGAAAAGGCTTGATTAGATTAACAGAGTCCTCTGACTTTATATCTGCCAATACTTTGCTGAATCAATGCACGTATGCTTACACGTCAGAAGCATCCCAGTTAGAAAGAAGAGACTTCACATCCTTGCCAAGTCTACTGTTAAAATATCTCAGACAACAGAACCACCTAGAATATAATTCTTTGACCTTGTCCAAGCCATCAGGGGATAGTCCAGTATTCTTTTCTCAGTGCTGGCACCTTTTGCTTAAGTAAGCTAATCATTTAAGACAGGAGAATGCACAAATTTACCTTTCGTTGTTGTTGTTAGAAAGAGCTCCCTGAGGAGTAACATTTAATAGCCCGGTACTCACTGCTCAGTTAATGGCCACTCAGCCTCCAGGTGAATGAGACTAATTTTTTAACATTACGAAGGTTAGGCTAGGCCCAGCAATTAAGGTAATCAGTTACAGATGATCTCTGTTGTTCATCTGTTCCTGTATATAAAACTTCCTGGGACTCCAAGGATGGATTTTCACAATGAAGAATTTGTTGCCAACAATGCATATGCCTTGATTTTCTTGTCCATTCACACTGGCGTATTTTTAGTTTTGCAGTTACAGATGGCATCAGTTGACTTTGGCTGATATGTTCATCCTTCAGGGAAAAAAAATGAACCAATTCCGAAATTATGTATGATAATGTCAGCTGGGTACTTATCTTAATCCTTTATCTGTTGTGGCTTTTGAAGCAGTGCAGCACACAGCTGCAGAAACTATGCCTGAAACCACTTTGGATTAAATAGAGGATCAGTCAACCATTGCACAATACCTATTACCATGTTTACTTAGCTTTAATTTAACTAGGGTCCATCTGTGCTGCTCTGCTCAATGTCAGTGAAGTTCCTTTCAGCTTGCTATATTTAAGAAGTTTGTAAAGAAATTTGAGAAGCAAAATAATGTTATAATTCTAAAGACTAGTTACAGAAAGCTTCTTTTATCAGAACTTTTTTAGCTTGCAGACGGTCCTGAAGGCTTTGTGTCTTATTTTTATAAGCATGTTTGAAATATTTTGATCAGATATTTTAAACTTGAAATTGTTAAAATTCATTTAATAGATTTTTAAAGTAAAATGTGTAAATATAGAACTGTATTTATTATTACAGTGAAATGCAACTACAGTAAAGGACATGAGATTAAGCCCTGTACAGTTTCATATTGATATTTGCTATATTTTCTGCTCATATATGTTACTAAATTCATTATCTGTAAATAATATAATGTAAATGTGTAGTGATTGTAAATAGGTGACATGCTTTCTTTTCTATCAGTGTTCCAAACATATGAAAGTTGTAATAAAATGTGACTACACAGTAAAGAGCATTTCATCCTGACCTAACACCTTACAAAAAGGTGTGCATTCTCAATTAATCCTTCCTGAGTTATTGTAATACTTACACTAACCTCCCTAGGTGTCTGAAATTCTTGACAAAGTATAAGTTACAGGTTGTGTGCTGTAAAAAAAAAAAAACCCAAAGAAGAATAGTGGAGGAAAAAAAAGAAGAAGAATAGTGTTTCATTTCAAGACATACTAAATCTTTTACCAAAACTTCACTCGCAGACCCTTATGAACAGATCCTGCTCCCTGTGCACGCTGCCGTGTCTCGCTGATGACCTCACACAATTGCCACAGGTGAGACCAGCACCTCTAGCTGTGTGACAAGGGCTTGCATCAGGTCAGGCACAAGTTACCCACAACTTTCAGGCCATGCACGTGAGAGGTGCAATTCAACTGCACTAGGCTGCTGCTTCTAATAAGACAGCAAATTCTCCCACATCCTTCCTTATTTTGTCTCCATCCCCTAATCTGGCAGGTGAAGCAGGTGAGGGGATAACCGAAGAGCTGGCAAAGTTCATCTGATCCATGACAGAGAGGCAGTAGCACCATCAGGTTTGAAATGGGTGGCGGTGCTAAGGGCAGATGAAAGGTGTGGCTTAAAACACAGGACTTGGCAAGAGCCAGGTTGCTCAGAGCTTCCAGCTCGGTTGAATTAAAGGCAGGCAGCAGCTTAGCAAAGCCGTGTCATTTTCCAGGCAACAGGGAGAGGTGAAACAGTGCATGCATTCTTGTTAAGAGGGACCCCAGGACAGGACAGTTACATGTGCTTGGTGTTTCAGAGATGGTGATTGTAAGTCATTTCTGTGAAGTACTTGAAAGACAGAGGTAAAATACCAATGAAGCAAAAACTCTCAGCCATTGTTTAGTCAGGACTTCATATGGCAAGTAACAAATTACAAAGATTAAAAAAAAAAAAAAGTAAAATTGTCCTATATGTAAATGGATTTTAGCAAGGAGCATGCAGGTTCTCAGGGTAGATAAGGAGGCTAGTTTGGGGAAGGTCATTTCAGCCAGAAGGGCCTGTGGAGAAGTAAGTTTGTTGGGTGAACTTTAGAATAGTCTTATTGAGATAGGACAGGACCAGCAGAGAACAGGAATAAGAAAGTCATTAATTATCCTTAGGAGGAAAAAAACAGAAGCATGACAAAGAGCATAGGGGATTGCGTAACTCAGGGAGGACAGAGGGCTTCAAGAGACAGGATGCAAATGGGTTGAGTTTTATGAGATATTAAGAAGCATGATGGAGTTTTGTGAAGGATAGAGAGCTCAAGCGGATACAAAAAGATGGACACGTTGTGATGGCTGAGGGCATTGAAATGGTGAGAAAAAAAGCCAGTAAAGATGATTTCACATGCATGTGTGCACCAGACAGTGTAAGCAATATTAGAGCCAGGAACCACAAGGAAGAAGAATGAAATTGTGTTATTTCAGGAGGAAAATACTACAACTTGAATAATGAAGGGAAAGAGAATACCTACAAAGGAAGAATGAACTGGTTGATGAAAGCCTTGATGCAGAAGGGAAAAAAGGGACCAAGGTTATACATCTTGATACATGGAAGACTTCTATTAATTTATGTACCAAATAGTGAGTTGTACTGGAGGTCACAACTTCAGTGTTCTGGGCAATGGGCTATCACACATGCACAGGGGACTTCTCCCTGAAAGCACTCGTGCCACAGACATGTAGTGTTCTCTGCAGCAACAACTGAAGGAGAGTTTACTGCAGGCTCATGCAACGGGTTATTGAGGGAGAGCAGACAAAGCATGCCACTACTCTGGCTCACTAGATACATTATTGAGTTTTATTCGGGAACTCAGTCCACAGAGAAGTTTCAGATGGCCAAGAAAACAGAGCTAGTCAGAGATACAGTGAAAGCCATAAAGACTGTGGGATCACCTGTAAAATAATGGATGGGGATAAAGGCTGAGCCTTAGCAGAGACTAGCAGAGAAGCACAGAGAATGACACCACACAAGCAATGCTGTACCAGGTGGGTGTGCAGCTTCAGTCTCCACCCTAAAAGAGGGGAGAACATCCCTGGCTAATCTGGTGGTCATAATTGATCTCAAATGGAGACCAGCCACTCGTGCAGTCCTTGCTGTTACTGCTGCTCCATATTTGCTTCCTGTCTCCATGACCTACATACGCTAGACAGCAGTGACCCATATATACTAGACAGTGAGAAAGCTGCTACCATATAAAGTATCAAACTATCTCCTATCCAAATAATCTGTAATAGGAATTTCAGCTTAACAGGGGCACCACTTATTTCCTCTGACAGTTGTATGAAATACAACAGTATCATCATCAGACATTTCTCTGTCATCAGTTTGGGTTGCTATATGAAAGTTAAGGTGCTGAAAATTTCATTGATCAATCACTTAAGAAGGGCTCAAATAATTTAAAAATGTAGCAAAAGTAATGTCTTCCTTAAGAAGACACTGGAAGACAAGGAAGTGGAGACAGAGGAGTAAGAACATGGGTATTAAAAGCTAACAGTATAAAAACAAGTAGGATCACACTAGCAGCAGCAACCGTGTCGGAAAATTCTTTAAAGATCTATGAGGCACAGTAATTGTGCAGATGCTCAGGTGCTGCAGAAGATAGCTCTCAAACTCCCAGAGAGCTGTACTGCTTCCGCCAGCAAGGGAGGCACCACTATCTCCACCAGCCATAATGAGCCCTTCATGCTCTCTTCCATTAACATGTGCCAAAGGACTGCTCTGTCCTGCTGCAATAATGTTAAAGATAATGTGAAGCTAAGCCTAGAAAACTGATTGAACTCTTTATATGCCTTTGCTTGAACAGAATCCCAGCTACATGAAATTAGAAATTAAAAAAAAAATGCGGATTTACCCATGCTAATAAGTAAAGCAGAAGAGATTCCATGTGTTATACCCAACCCTTGCAAGTATACTGGAAAGAAAAGGCACTATCAACTTTGAGAACATCTTGTTCATATAATGAGAATCACAGATTTGTGCTCCAGTGACTCTGGAGACATAGGAAACATGAGTATGTTCTGTCCATAAAAAATTTTGTTGTGGCATTGTCAAAATTATCTAAAGATCCGATCTCAGTCATAAGAAAAAAAACCATTAAGAATATTCCTCTTGAGAGCTGGCCCACAGCCAGGATTTTTAAAAAACTGAGTCACAGACAAAGAGTCCACTCAAAATCCCTATTTAATTTTTTCACAGGTGGCAACTCTTCCATTTGTCAAGTAAAAAATATGCTTTGTTTACAAGAGGAAAACTGTCCATCTGTGAATCTAAATACTTCCACAAAGTTTTATGCATGCACATACCAGAGTCTTCTGCAGTCAGCCTTGAAAGTCTCAGGACTCCAAAACTAATTCTTGAAGGAAGTTTCAAACATCTCCTTCTGCATCTGGTGTCATTCTCTACATGCAATCACTGTTTTGACAGGTGTCTGCAGTTATTAATTTGGTTCCATGCATAACAACAGCTTCTCAGGACTATCTATAGAGGTCACTGCAGTTATTATCAGCATTTCCCATTTATGAACTAACCTATTCCTGGAGGAAAGAGTTCTCCCAGCCTTCTAAGGAAAAAGTTATAGGGAGATTGTTCTACTCAAAACAGACGTTTCATCTCCCATAGGAAGTACCACTGCCTTCTGGGAAGTCCTTTTAGGTCTCTTTTCTGGTTGACTATGAAAATGAACTCCAGAGAGGTTTGTGTGGCCAGAGAATGAATTCTAGAATATGAAATCAGTGCTCTAGTGTGAGACACTGAAATGCTAACGGTGAATGGCTCAAACAATTGGCCATTTGCAAAAGTAGTGGGCGCTTTGCTGACAATGACATGCGAGGGAACAGCCCAGTGGCCGATGGAGTGCACACCCTCCACCAGAGGCTACAAACAGGGTTTTGAGCCAGATAGGGGAAGAGGCCTATAAGAAGCAGATCCCGGGAGATGGGATAGTACTTTTTATCATGCCGATGTCCTACATTACATAACTGGCTGAGGCGTAAAACTTCTCTCTGAGGGAGATACTGGGACATTCACAGGTAGGTCTGAAGGTGCCCTTGTGATGGGGCATAACTGGCTCAATTGTGCTGATGTGAGAGGCAGCTGTCATGTTTTAGAAGGTATCATAAACCATCAAAGACGCTAAAGGTCTTTAGGGTCTTTTAGAAGGTATCATAAACCATCAAACCCTAAAGTGCCATATGATACACAGTGTTGCATCGGACAGTGTAAAACTGCGCCCCCAGGGGAGGTACCTGGGCGTTGCCACTGAGCCTGAGTGTGTATTAACACATTGGCCTTTTGTGTTTCATGGGCTTCCCCCACTCCTGGCAGATCAAGACTGCCACCATCGCTTCAACCAACACGTCTAAATTGCAACAACCAAGTCTCATCCAGCTGCATCCAAAGATGGTGACTGTGTATCTTTCTCCCTTTTGTCTTCCTCTCTACTTTCTCTTTCTTCTCCCAACTTCTTCTTCTCAAAATATATAGTAAGCCAGACTAAAAAATTCTAGTCAATGCTTTAGTAAGTGCCTTGTTTTGTCTGGATAAGATAAAGGTGGCTACCTTTAGGTTTGCGAAGCTAAAGTTTGTGAAGTTCCTTACTTTGTCTGGATTTTGTTTTAAAATGTGACAAGTACCTTAGTCTACCTTAATGTTCTAAGGTTTGCAAGCAAATGCTTGTTATTGAACCTCCTGAGAATTTTGTTGTTTCTCCTGTGCACCATCCAAAATGAATCAAACAACGTTCCCTTAAACCCATGGAGTGGATTGGGGCATAGCATTTTAATGTGTGAAGTGGGAAAACAGTTTCCTGACATAATTGAATGCCTTACTGTGAATGCAAAGTGTGAGGAGTTTTGCTTTATTTGATATATATTTGTCCCAGTATACAGATAATCCTCAAAATTGTTGGAATTTCCCATGGGTTTTTTTGTTACATGGGTTTTGCTGGGGTTTGTATTTTTTCTGGGCTTTTTGGTAGGTTTGGACAAAAGGACATATTCGTGAAAAGCTTCTACTCCCCTGGATACCCAGTCCTGCTCAACCTGGCCGCCCAGGTGGGCTTCTCCATCTATTCTGGAGGACTTGGAGAGCTAAAGACACCAAGTCCTAAGACACTGAAAAATATGTCTCAAAGGGTGAATGACATTCTCGCTGAGCTGAAGTAAGGCAATAAAGCACACGGGATGGAAGCTAGGGACACTGACAGCAGAGTTTGGCATGTGTTCATTATCACAAAGACAAGGAATCAATGTGCTCTGTCAGAGAAAACAACACTTTCACTTGGCAGGGAGGTAAAGTCAGGGCAGACTGGAAACTCTCTAGGATAACTATGGGCCAGAAAGTCTGTGCAATTACCTTAGAAAAATAGAGACTGCCTATCAGAAAAATATTCTTTTTTCTTCAGAAAAAGTGCCCCAGCTCTCCAGCCCAAGCTCTTTTCTGTGCAGTGAGTGGTACCAAAATATCTGCCTCAGGAAATGCTACCTCGGAATTGAAAGCAGCCTCCATGACTTCCTGAAAAAAGCCGCTTTGCAACTGGAAGTCATGAGCCCTCCTTGCTCTAGGCTTAAAAGCACCACAAGCAAAGCATTTAACTTAAGTTTGCCCATCTCTAAGACAGCAAACATAGAGAGGTTGTACAGAGATTGAGTTTTTTTCTGTGGGAAGAAAAACACAAGAAAAGACAACCTTTGAAGATGCTGGAGCAAAAGCACTTAAAAAATCTCATACTCATAAAGTTCCTCATTCAAAGAAGCAGCAGAAGAAATCAAAAATGATGGTGGGCAAACTACATATGGTCCCATGTGCTGGACACGGGGGAGGATTGTACAATATCTTTTATTGGTATTACAGAAATGGTAGAAAACAAACAAAGCAATAAATAATTGTGTTTTATTGGGTTCATCAAGTGTTAAGTTTGGTGAACTGACAGACTATTCAAAATTCAAATAGCTTTACTCTTCTATTCACTCCACTTAAATAGGGATAGGTAATACTAGCTTGGGCAGAAATTAAGTACAGGTCGAAGTAAAATATGAGTATTTATAATTTAGTTTCTAGCCCTGAATACTGCTTTTCTACCTACAAAAACTGATTGGCTTTCCCTTGAAAAACATTATCTCTCCTTTTCCCACTCTCTTGACACTATTCTTTACACAAGACTGTGGGTGTATGTAGGTCTCTCCAGGTCTTTAAGCAATTTCCCCCCACCCCCCAGAGAATTTTACAACAGTAAGGAATCCATTTTGTGAGCCATAAGTGAACTGTTCTCAGTATCAATTTCTCTCTACTTTATTATTATCTGTGTTAGGAGAGCACTTTGGAGCTTTGGTCTCAGACCAGAATCTGACTGCTCTAAGCGCTGCAAAAACACAAAAAGAAAAAGCCTAGTTGGAAGCTGTCAGAGCTGTATCCTGAACACAGGTGAGCATAAAGAGAAGGGAGAAAAATGGGTAAAAAAGCCCGCAGACCTTTGCAGTGTAGAATTCAGAAGCTTTCCAAGGACCTTCTTCACTTCAGTGGATTTCAGCAAGTGTTTATTCCCATACCAAATATTGCTACTTGCACAGTGGAATTTCTCACATTTGTAGGCAGTTAACTACAGCATAGTCCTAAAAGCTGTTGCTTTATGGTAGAGTGAAGAATTTCTCATCAAATGTGGGACCTCATAAAAAACCCATTAGGCCTGATTTTAATTTTTTTTTTAAATAAATTACGAACAATAGAGTTATTGTCCACTAAGTACCATTCTTACACCAAGAGCCTTTCATAATGACAGCAGCATCTTAAAAGTGCTTTGATTTATGAAGGATCAAATATCTTTGTTTCCTATTAACATAGCTCTCTTTCCCAACAGAGCACAGAGTATTTCTGATAATGGCACTCTTATTACGATAATTAGAAAAAGATTGTTCAGTTCTATTTCCCCCTTAGAGCTCCCTGGCAAATTTCTCCTTTTGTGTCATTCAAATTTTCTACCCCAAATACCTCTGTCATAAGGAAAAAATTTTAAAGTTTCACATATTATGACTCAGAGGTTTAGGCTGCCAATGTGAAGTTAACCAGCCACTAAAAGATTCAGAAGAAGGACCCAGACTAAAAAGTAAGCCATCACCTTTTAAAAATAATGTATTTTTTAAATGTGAGCGAGATTTTCAATAAATGTCATAGATCATTTAATAAGGTAGCAGAAATGTGCCCTTTCTGCTTTATTTGCAAGGGAGACATGAGAAAACACTCCAGGAAAAGCTTGCCCCAAGGGATTTGAGGGTGTAATATGACCAGAAGCAGAATTCACAAGACAGATGACAGACAGAGGAAGACACTTGCTAAGAGAGTATTCCCAGACATCCTATTGGAAGCTTAGATTTCTTACTCTGCCTTGCCCTGCAATACTCAGCCTTTTGCCTCTTCCATCAGGGATGTAGTTCTGAGGTCGCAGGTAGTCAGTGCCGGACGGAGAAAGTTAGCCTTTTTTTGCCAGGCACTTAGTGCCACCATGTGCCCAAGTGTGCCTCACTGCCGCTGGGAAACACTCATTTTCCTTTTCAGTTTCTGATTCAGCGAGTCCTCCCTTTTCTGAAAGGCTCAGGAGGACAGTTTGAGAAAACTCCCTGTGCAAATTTGAGGAATTCTGGGAGAAGGCACACTCCCAGCCGCTCTTGCCTTGGTGGCGGTGGAGATGGACAAAAGGCTGGCAACGGGAGCCCTTTGGCTTCAATGGTTTTGCAATCTGAAACAGAGCATCCTTGATCAGCAAGATGGTTTCAAGTCACAGCAAAACCTTTTACACGCAGAAGGGAAACAATCAAAGAATAGATCAACTGATAAAATGATCAAAGGGCTCCAGCATTATAAGAGAAAAGGATCTCATCAGCAGCACAAGGATAATTACATCAGGAAAGTCAAAGGCACAGAAAACAGACCCCAACCAAGCAGATCTGGGAAAGCAGTGGCTAAGAAATCATGTGCAGAGGACTCCCATGTCCATACAGAAGAATGGTCAGGAAATCAAGGAAACTAAATGTATTGACACTGTTATTCATATCTGTGTATTTATTATTCTATAAAAGGCACATATTCTTGTTTTCTTCAACTGTCTAAAAAGGTACGCTTTAAATCCAGAGTATTTGAAAGGCTGAAGATAGGAAAGGGATGTCCTGAATCTATTGATGTGTTACAGTTCACAATTCCAAAATCATACAGCAGGTGGGACATTAGAAGGTGTGTTGGAGAAGCCAAGAAGATGGTCAATACTGCAGCTGACTTTGAGAGCCCATGTGCACAACCTAAATACTGGCAGCCCAGCAAGTGTGCAGGTGGGCAAATTACAGTAAGGATGTATGACCAGAGACTTATACACTCCTCAAAACCAGAAATGTCCTAGAAAATACTTCAATCTGCACACATTTGAGTGCTCAGTCAAATTGAAATCTTATTGCCATCATCACCACAGTTTCTATAGGCCTTAGGGAAAAATAATCATTTTATTAGGAAAGCATCACCTCTTTCACTCAGTATAACTGTTTATATATTTGTTCTTTTATCCCTACATTCCTGGGAAGGTTGACATGTAATGCTAGCTCAGAGGAAGAGATGTGAGCTGGACCAGAGAGCTTCAGATGAAAAAGCACTTGGGCAGTGCCAGTGGCCCTGCTGCTGCCTCCAGGAAAAGGCATCAGGATCCTATCTTCAGCACTTTGGGCTCTCAGGACTTCCAGGATCCCAGTTCCATCCAGCAAAAAGCCAGGAGGCTTCAGTCAGTGTGCTTGGCTCTGTGAGCTCCTCTGGCTCCAGAGTCCCAGCATACAACCTGCCACCTGCCTCTAGATACAGTGGCTACTTCTGTACTGTCAATTAAACTGTCTGGGGATATTGTCTGCCCTCAAAGCATTATCCAGGTCTACATACATTTACTCCAATCCCCCTTTCCCCCAAAACAGAATGGTCTTGTCCATAAACAATCTCAGGAACAGTATCTGATCTACATATTAACTCACCAAACAAAACTGGGACAGATGCTGTATGGCCCAAAACCATGTCAGGGGACATGCTAGCATCAGGTTGAACTATTAGCCTCAGCCTAAGTCTGTATCTTGCCCAATCCCATTAATACAACTAATATTTCTGGAATTTCTGGCACAAATCCAATGGTTCAGAGTGATAGAGTCCAGGGTGTAGGCTTAGTATTCTATCAGTGTGTCCAGCAGAACTGGATTTAGGATATCCAAGGCAACTGAGTGTATTTCTTGACTTCACTTGGAGACTTTCCAGCCCACTCCATTGTCCACTTGCCTGCAATCTAAGAAACACAAAACCCAGTGTCGGGTAAGGCCCAGTAGCCAGCCTCATCAGTGGGTGCTTTGTGACTGGATCAAGGCTTCTTGACTCCATGTTTCTATGGATGATTCTCTATGTAGCCATTTCTACATATAACAACTGCATCTTCTTCCACTGCATCAAAAATCAGTGTTCAACACACAGAGTGAGCTCAGGTTCTGGCATTGTACGTGCATGTTCTGTGCCCCTCTAAGTGCTAGTCGAGAAGGCCAGGCTGAAACAATTTTCATTGCTCCATTTCCACAAAAGCTTTTCATTACTTAAAGCCTCCGGACTGCTTAGTAGAACTGGGCAGAAAAAAAGACAGAAAGACACAAAAATAATAATCAAGCCTAACCTTTGATCTCAGTTCATCTGATAAAGCGCTGGCACAAGGCTTTCAAAAATAACTCAGTATAGAACTCTCGAAGGATTACGCTGAACAAGTGATAAAAGCACATGCTTTATGTTCATTGGCACTTTACAGATCCTGACCCTCTCATGTGCTGATTTCAGACCAAAAACATTTACTTTTTGCCTCCAAAGACTAATTCCACTGGTCATTTTCCTGTCTCCCATCATGTAATTATAAACCCACTTACATTATATATGGTGTGGTATCCTTCTCTCTCCACAGTAATCTCCAGACAATCCATCAGATTATGCTGAGGCTTTACAGCCAGAAAACATGTGGAAGCAGGACTTCCTACTTACAGAGTCAAAACTACTCCACTGAGCTGGTGCACAAGCACCACATGCCAGTCCTTGGCATTTCTCAGCTGAAGCAAACAGATGCGCTCTAAAACCCAAGTTCTTTGCAGTCTGAACAAGATTTTTACCAGTAATTCAGTCTTTGGCTCTATCCAAGTCTCCTACATTTGGCTTCTGACAACACAGCACTGTAGTACACAGCTGTTACAGGACTTGGTCTTGCTATACACCATCTCCTCCATCCATCATTAAACCCTCAACACAGACTGCATGGCTGTCTTTAGGCATAGCCTCACCTATCTTAAGACTTTAGTGATTATAATTTTTTTAACCGTGGAGTTTGTCCTCTGGGTAGAGAGATTGTTAGCTGATACTCTTGCAATCACTTTAGAAATGATGGTATCACACTTATAATTGCACCGTTTGGAGCCACTGCCTTTTTGAAAGCATGCCTTCAGTCTTCTTGGTCTATGTAAGGTGATGTAAGGAATGTACTGCCACTCTTTCCTGCTGTTCCAGCAGGAGTTTTCAGACAAAGTTTGACTTTTCTTGATTGTACAGAGGTTTGAACAGTGCAGCTCATGGTGTTAATCTTCCTATTGAAATCTACCTAAGCTATCCTGGCAGAGAAAGGTGTCTTAAGATCTCTTCTAGAAGAGAAACGAAGTTCACAGAATGTTTCAAAGTCCTGACTTTGGCTGGGGCAGATTTTCTTCCTAGTGGCTGGTATGGCGGTGTGTTTTGGACGTAGTATGAGAATAATGTTGGTAACACACTGGTGTTTTGGTTCTTGACAGGTAATACTTATACAAAGTCAAGGACTTTTCAGCTTCTCTGGTCAGCCAGGACAGCTGACCCAAACTGGCCAAATGGATATTCCAGACTGTATGGTGTTGTGCTGAACAATAAAATTGTAACTGGTAGGGATGGGGGGATCCCTGCTCAGGGACAGGCTGGACATCAATCAGTGGGTAATGAGCAACTGCATTGTACATCCCTTGGGAGTTTGGGTGGGGCATTTTGGGGGGAGTGGGTTATTTCTCGTTTTCTCCCTTTTCATTATGTCATTGTTATTGTTAGCACACCATATTTTATTTCAATTATTAATTTGTTCTTAAACTGTTCTTACACCAGCCCATGGGTTTTATCTTCTTCCTGATTCTCCTCCCCTTCACACCAGGGAGGGAGGGGGTGTGACTGAGCAGTTGTGTGGGACTGAGCTGCTGGCTGGTGTTAAACCACAACAGTCCTTTTTTTCTTTGGTGCCCGACATGGGGCAATGAAAGGTTGAGATAACGACAAATATGATTAGAACATGTTAGAACAAACCTGTTATAAACATTCATTATTAATAGTCACTGTTCACAATGTTGATTTACTTGCTGTCAGAGCTGTTGTGCTTGTTATCTGAGTTGCATCATGTTGTACTTTAATGCTGGCTTATGATATGACAGAATTGCTGGTTGTGAAACTAATCTGTTATTTGTACTCAGCACTGCTGTCATCTTCATATTTTGTGAGCCATCTATTGGAAACTATTCATAATGATATCTTTTACCTTTTCTCCTTGGGAGACTCAAACCATGGGAGAGACACCTCCATTCATCTTCCTCTTCTCCTCCAGGCTAATTACTACAGCTCTTGCAAATTCCAAATATCCTTGGGATGTTCAAACGAGCTTGGTTTTATTGTTATGTCTTCTGACTGTGTTCCAGGTCTTGTTTAACAACTATTTGAGAAAACCACCCAGAGATCTGCGCTGAGATTGGACAGCTCTGAGTGGACAGATGTGTGGGATAGTATGGACAAGTGCCTAGGACAGTGGGTACCCCCAGCGTTTTGGAGCTTCCCCTCAACAAGTGCAGGATCCAGGAAAACTAGGAAATTACTTGGAAAAAGGATGCCATCAGCCTGGCAATTCCAGAGCGACACAAATCACTGCAATGTGCTGGGTCTTGGCCCAGGCCTACCGAGCCCTGTTCAACACTATTCAGGATCCTCAAGGGAAAAGAATCTCCCTGGATTTGATGACAAAGTGACAGGGGCTGCAGCTGCTCCAACCCTGCCCCAGGCCCTGTGGCTGAACCAGAGCACCAACCCCTGCTGGTATCAGTCACCCCTTTTCACCAGAAGAAATGGACACAAGAGAGCTTGTTTAGTAAAGGAGAACAGAGCAGGGCCATCACGAGAACAGCAGGAAGAGGCAGAACGGGTGAGCGTGTGATCACCTGACTGCCCCAATGCTGAGTAACAGGGCTAGTAGCGAGGAATTAGAAGACAGGGAAAACCAAGCAGCTGGGATCACCTTCTAAGCTCTGGAACACCTGCAATACATTGATGATGTCATCATGTGGAGAACTAAGCAGCAGAATCTTTTGAGAAAGGAAGGAAAATACTAAAAACTATTAGGTATTATTAAACTCTTCTTATCTCAACCCATGGATTTTACCTTCTTTTCCATTTTTCTCCCCAACCCAATGGGAAAGGGAGCAGTATTAGCAAGCAGCTGTGTGGTACTTCATTGCTGACTGGGGTTAAATCACAACGCAGAGGGAGAAGGAAGCCTCAGGAGGGAAAGGTGAGAGCTGATGTGATTACAGAAAGCAGGTGCTGAAAAAATACGGGCTGTTTCCACATCACATAAAATCACAACTAAAACTTCCTCATGGAAGCTAGCAGAAGCAGTTCTTCTGTCTTCCTATCGATGCTGTATTAACTCTGGTCAATACAAGCAAAAACATCACTGCCCTCAAGACTCAAAAGTTCCCCAACCACCTTTCCTCAGCCAGTTTTCTCAAACTGACCAGAAAACCTAACTCCAGGGGTCACAAATGAGAGCCACATTTGACAGCTGTCATGAAGATAAAGAGATAAATCAATGAGGATTATTATCTCAAAGAACAGTTCCTCACAGATCACCTGTGGCCATCACATGCTGTGGCAACAGTGAGAAATTAAAAACCATTACCTTTTCTAAAGACATAGAGTTTTTCCCAGTTCAGACTCTTTGAAGCAAGTCACTTATAGAACAACATCACTGTGTTTTCTGTGCTATTTTCTGCTAGATCAGGCCTTCCTGACTGCACCGAAAGGCTTCTTCCCATTTAATCTTTGTCAATATCTTACTGAGCCATGATACGGTCACTGCTGCCAGCACCCCAGGTGCAGCAGTGCAAACTTTATGGTGGCATTTTATGCTCCCATTAACAGAAAACAAACAGACACATTGATAATTCATTGCTAACAGCTTTACAAGGTTTAAGTTTCAGTTATAGGCCATACTCTGCTTTATTATCTGCTACTCTGGTAGGACAATAACAGATAGTTGTATGCAATAAAAAAGAAAAGTAGCAGTTAACGTTTATATCCACTTTTAAGCCAAATTTTGATCCTGGGCTCCTTGCAAACATTAAGCCACCTTACAGATAAGCTGACACTCCTGCTCTTTTCTGGAAAACAAACCCTTTCTGCTCTCGCCTCCTTTCTGACCGCTCCCTAAAATCAATGGTAGGATGCTTCCCAGTCTCAGGTGAAATGGGAGGTCATGTAAGGATACAGTCTAGAATCCCCAGGTAAGATGCAGCTCACTGCCCTGTAATTCTGAATGACATTTAATGGGGTGTCAACTGAAATTACCTGTGAGGAGGAAAGGGCTTAGTTAAGGTCTGACCAGCGTAAGGAGAGATTCGGGCTCCCCAGGGAAGTGGTGGAGTCACCATTCCTAGAAGTGTTCAAAAAAATGAGTGGACTTGGCACTTTGTGGTAACGGTTTAGTGGGCATGCTGGTACGAGTGCAAAGGTTGAACATGATGATCTTGCAGGTCTTTCCCAACCTTAATGATTCAATGTGAGCACTCTGGAGCCTCAGGGACACAAACTCATCTCACAGAACATTTATAGTAAAATCCAAGAGAAAAGGGAGCTAAGGCAAAACACCCTGTCTTTCACTATCAACACAATCTTGACCTTGGGTATATTGTGAAATTGGATCCAAGCATCCAGTTGGACATGGTATACACGCAGGACAGCACCACAGACCAGTGAAAGTATGGGGGTTTGAGCTGTATTGAGCTCTTCAGGGAAGCTGCAGGATGTGGAAGTTTTCACAGCCCCTTTTCACTCAGCTCCTCTAAAGATTATGTGAATTTCTCATGTTTGGTGGGATACTGACACTTTGAGAAGTTAGCTACTCCTTTTGAGTAGTTGTTACTGAGCACAGCAGCAGCAGTACAAGTGCACAAGGAATACACCTGAAGGATTTTGAACACAAGCCTGTTCTAAACCTTCCCCTCTGAGATGAGGCAAGGTCTCAAACACTTGCTGTACAAGATCAATACACTTCTTTAGTCTTCTCTATTTAAACCATCCATTTATTGCTTCTGGCAATCATCTTAACAAAAACTAAGAAAAAATTAAAAGAAAAACCCACCCTAAAATACAGCTTTCATCCAGAATTAATACAGTCAGGCAGGAAGTCTCTATTGCTAACTGCAATCAGTGCACTGACTATATAAAACAAAAGGTGCAGTGGGTGAACACCTCAAAAAAACCCCATTAAAGACACTAGGAAATCCATAGCTAGCTCTTCAGCTCCTGGATGTACTAAGGTAAGAAGTATTTACAAAGTTAGACAACTGCAAAAGATGACACACTCACAGCTCTGCCTTGGCCAGAGATGGTCAGAAAGGACCAACACTGCTGGCCTGGCCCTGTGCTTTCTTCCCTTGACTAAAGGGAGCATGGAGACAACTAGGACAGAAGGTGAGGCTGGTAAGACAAAGGTGGTGAAAGCACACAGGTTTATGTACACCAGGAACACGGCAGCATCATGAAATCACTGAAGCGGGAAGGGACCTCTGGAAATCACCTGCTCCAACTCCCCACTCAAGCAGGGACATCTAGATCCAGTTGTCCAGAAACACATCCAGGCAGCTTTTTAATGTCTCCACTACCTCTCTGGCCACCTGCACCACTGCTCAGTCACTTTCACAGTAAGAGAAAAGTGTCTTCTGACATTCAGCCAAAATCTCTCACCTTTCAGTTTATGCCTAGTGGGCACCACTAAGAGCTTAAGAGCTGGGCTCTTTACACCCTCAAGGATTTCTTCAGGCTGAAGAGTCCCAACTCTTGCAGCCTTTCCATATATATGGGATGCTCATCCCTTATTTATCTTTGTGGCCACTCAGTGGGCTCTATTCAGTAACTCCATACCTCTTTTGAACTGGGAAGCCAGACTACGGTGCATGGCTGCAGGAATGGCTTCATCAGTGCTGAGAAGGATCACCTCCTGGGACCTGCTGGAGATGTTTTTCCTAATGGAGTACAGGAGGGAGGCAATGGCCTTTGCCACAGCAGAATGTAAGAGCACCAGCTGTCCCATGTGCACTGGTGAGCACTAAAATAACCAACACCCAATGAAATTAGTAGATTCAATGTAGACCTAAATGAAGATATTCAAAACAAACACCAATTTCCATTTATTCTTCCTAATAAATGCAGCTGAATGTTTTGCTCATACTGATATGTCTTTGCAAGAGCCAGGAAATGAAAAATACTGTAGTGGGAGTAGTTTGGTGCAGTATTATTAAATATCTAGACTTTATTTCCAGAAAGACTTGAACTAAAGACCAAATAATCAAATCACCCTTCATAAAGTAGCTCTTCTGAGCACAGAACAAGTAGAAGCATAAATTTACAGTATAAATTACTGTGCTTTCCCCTTATTAAGCAGCTAGTAGTTTGCTTGATTGACCGGAATTATCCTTTATACCCAGGTCTTCACCACTATTGCCTGTAATCAAAAATTGCGTGTAGAACAGAAGTCTTTAGGAAAGATCACTAATTTGAAAGATTAGTATGTAAATTAAATTAATATCCTTGGTAAATTTAATTCTTCCCGGTGTATAATTAATGAAGTTTTGTAAATGATAGCTGGAAAGCCCTTTGTTTCTGTAACAGAAAGCCCTCTTAGCAGAATACCAGAGCCTGCAGAGGATTCCATGCTAAGTGCAGATCTGTGGAAGCACTAACTTCTTCCTGGAACTTCCACACGACCCAGCAGTGCATTTTCCTTCTTTCTTGGTAAAAAAAAAAAAAAAAAAAAAAAAAAAAAAAAAAAAAAAATTGTGCTGCTCTGAAGACCATACAGCTTCTTCATACTTTTTCATTTCAGTTTCTAAATTAACAATTCCTATTACGATTAGCCACTTTTATATACCATCAAGCAAGATTGGGTCAAAAGGCCACATGGATAAACCGTAAGTATTTTAATCAGAACAATATGAATTAAGGCCAGTGCAAATCAGAACACTGTGGACTTTTGGTTTCCCCTGCCCTCTCTCCAAGTTGAGAAGCCATTAATGCAGAGTATACATGATTAATCCCTGATGAAAATGTAAAGCTTAATGTCTTCTCTATAAAGGTCTTTTGCTATAAAGTCACTGTTCAGCAAGGCAAGAAAGGGCTGTTACTTTGTGACCTAAGTGCAAGATGAAACTAAGGGTCATACAGGGCAGCATGACAAGCACTGTAACCCTTGACAGCTTTTCCATTTTTAAAAGCTGAATAGGTAAAATGGCATCCCACTAAAATAAACACTGCCGTAGAAAAAACATTAACTGTTTATCCGAAACATTTTAAAGACAAACTATGAAAAAATACTTGGCCAATGTCTGTAAGCCAGCATTCATCCAACTTAATGGGGTTTTTAATAGAAAAAAATAACTACTACACTTTTGTGGTCTGTGCCATACTACATAAGTGTGAACAAAAATCAGGATACCACCCTACTCCAGTAAAGAACAGGTTTGAGTCAGTTTTCCAATACTGGTTTTGTAGTCTGCAGGAAAACTTGGCCAGTTAAGTGAGTACTTGGAAGTTTTATATTTAACCATGACTGATAAAGTTAAGTATGAGTTGTTTAAAAGGATTTAAGGTGCAGAAACACTCTCCATTCCCCTGGATGAAAACCAGTTTCCCACTTTTTCCTCCTCCTTTAAGAGCTGCTTCATGTTTAACTTCAGATAAAGTAAGGGGTTTGAAAGTTACTGGGAACTGTATGTCACAAACTACTTTGCTTCACTCTCTACCATGAAGACCACTCACTTACTGGCATCTTAATGAAACACCTATGCAACAGGTACTACAGCCACCTTTTGAAATGATTTGGCACATATTTCACGTCTGTCTACAATGTACATGTAGCAACTTTGGAAAGTGGGCCTCACTTCATCAAGGGCAAAAAGGACACTATAAAATGCATTTTCCATTACTGAAGTGGTATTGTTGATAGGAATAGTTGCTATGGGACAAACAACCGTGTACCTGAGGCAAGGGGATGAAGAAGAACCCCAAGGGGACAGTTATTCTATATCCACAATAGGCAGCTCAACCACATTTGCTTATCTCTTGATCAAAATAATAAAAGACAACAGATTTTTTTTAAAGGTCAGCTTGTATTGAAAATATCTCTGCAAAAACACCTGTAATAACGCAAAGTAGTACCAAAACAAAACAGATGAATATTATCTTTCTTTAAACTGTTAAACTTTATTATAAATTAAAATTTCTTTACAAAAAATTGCACATAATTGACCACTCTTAGGTTCTGATGCACTGGCATTTGCAAAAGTTTCTTTAATCTTCAAGTTTAATAGTCTCTGCCATGAGTCCAATGCAGAAAAGGGCAGTAAGCAACCCTCTTAGAGCCTTCAAGTGCAAGAAGCATACTTGTGGCCACGGCAGTTACACTTTCCTTAAGAGCGGCTGCTTTTGATTTAAATCCTGTAATGAAAAGGTCTCAAAAAAGGTTTAAAAAAGGAAAAACCCAAAATGGACTAGTTGCTTTTTACTGTAAACACAGCCCAGTAAATTAATCCCAAACACAGATCTCTCAGGCATCAGCGAGAGTGTCAAGTGAATCAGGAACAGCAAAATAAAGAAAACAGTAAATAAAAAGAAAACATAAAAAAATAAAGTCTGTCATTTTGATTAACTATACTTACGTAGATGACGTTATGAGAATCTGGCAGGGCCCAGAAGCAAGGCCAGACAGGGAGTTCATGTTTCCAGAAGAAGGTCATGTTAATTGTTTCCAGGTTCAAGGAAAGCAGACTGGAGACTTGATATGCTCAGCAATACTCATCTGCCTTACATAGATCTTAGGGCATGGATCAGCCTGAAGAACCATTCAACTGATTTTGGCATTTTATAGGACTTAGGGCTGACCATACCCAGCGTTCAGTGATTCTTGTTTTCTGTTCTGTAAGTGTTTAAATTTAAAAGCTCATCTAGGCTGACTCCAACCTCTTGGCACTTGGAAACTAGTTTTCTCAGGTTATCAGTTTTACCTCCTCCTGATGCTTCAAACAAGAGTTGCTGAAAGAGATGGGGAAGCAGATATAAGATTTAGCCAGAGCCTGAGCATCACCACATCTATGGATATGGGATATGCAGAGAATTTATATGAAACCTCAAACTGAATCATAAGGAGAAAACATTACATCTTTCCACAGTGTTGCACATAGAGGTAACTTCTGAAGGGCTCTCTGATATAAATGATGGACCTGTAAAATAAAGGCAAGTATTAAAAGTCAGCACAATTTCATGCACTCAAAATGAAATATTTGAAGCACAAAAATCTCTTGCAATAATTTTAAAAATAGTTTTGAAGTCAAACATTAAATTGGTACTAAAAGCAAAGGCAAGTTTATGTCTGACCTTAATTCTGACCCTTGTATGATCATGGTTAGTTACATGAGGACATGCTATTTTTCTTCACAAGATTCTTGCCTCATTCATTGCACAGGATGGAACACATTCAGGGAATGAAGCATCTTACTGAGTATTTCTTTCACCACTCAATATGTAGTCTCAAGTCTTGTTTATTGCATATCATCACAATCCTGCAATGAAAATAACTGTTTCATGGGCTTTTTTCCTTCAGCATCTATCTATGCTTTAACAATCAGTATGAGTCTTTGCAACTCTCAAAAAAAAAATGGTTTTACCATTTTGTGGTTCAAAATAGAGGACCAAAATATTTAATACTAGTACTTACTCAAGTGTCTTTCAACTACTGGTATCTAAAGTCCCAAATTCAATCAGAGTCACTAGGGGAAATATTTTTTGGCATTTTAAATACTTGTACCCATTTTCATATACTTT
Source organism: Falcunculus frontatus (assembly GCA_013398115.1). NCBI lineage: Eukaryota > Metazoa > Chordata > Aves > Passeriformes > Falcunculus > Falcunculus frontatus. Next base: position 2,132,035 of record VZRV01010041.1, read on the forward strand.
TAACAAACCTTTACATGACCTCTGAAGGAAATAAATGACGGGTTCTCCAGGAACAGGAAATCCAGAATCTGAATCACAATTCAATTTTAAACCAATATCCTACTTGTTTCCTAGAAAATCCAGTTATCTGGAACAATCACTGATTTGTGTAAACAGTTGTAAGTGCTCACTACATCCCAAACCAAGACCCCCACAAAAACCCAACTGCACTGTGTGTGCCTACTTAAGTGATTTTACCACATACTGTATAATTAGTGCGGTGGTTGCAGAAGAAAACCACAAGATTTCTTCTGGGTGTAATCCAGCTACAATGTTTCACATATGCCTTCATTTTAATTGGTTCATTTTCTCTGAGGGCCCTCTTTTTTATGCATTTGGCATATATTTTTCTGACCAAACAAACCAGCCACCAGCCTTACTGTAGGCAGTGTCTTAAGATGTAGTCCATCTAATACAATGACTGAAGCAGGGATCTGCGACTAATTACAGATTACACCAAACCATCAACACAGAGACAGAATTAAGGTTGAATAGGCAACCCAGCCTTTGGTATCTCCTGACTTTGAGCTATTTGATCTAACAAAACAAATAATTCTGCTTAAGGGACGTTCTTTTCAAACATTCTAAGATACTGTAAAAAAGGAAAGAAAACATTTTGTATGTGAGTCTAACAGCCATGCTACCCTTTATGGATCAGTTAAAGCTTTAATATTGATTCAGAAGAAACACCACTGACAAAAACAGAAGGATGCTAAGAATAAGTCACTACAAGAATGACACAAAACCAGATACAGCACAGAAGCAGCTCAAATACCACAAGCAAGTGATGAGTCACAAATCCGGGCCTTGTGACAACCCCCACCCTTAAATACACAGCATCTTTCCACAGGCAGAAGACTATTTTGAAGGTAACAGCAACAACACCAAGATCATTCCGTTTGAAAAGTGATTCAGTTGCTGTGCCCAAAAACTTCTTCTGTGTTTGTACATAGAGAGATATTTCCCTATCCTAAGAACTAATAAGTAAACCTATTCCTTTTGGCAAAAAAGGAACTGGCATGTTTTGTGTGGTCAGGAACTACGCAAACTCTTTCCATACGTAAGTTTGGGAGGTCCACCCCTCCAACTACTTCCCAGAACCAAAGAATGGTTTGGGTTGGAAGGGACCTCACAGATCATCCAGTTCATAAACCCCATCATGGGCAGGGACATCTTCCACTAGACTAGACCAGGTTGCTCAAAACCCCATCCAGTCTGGCCTAGAAACCTCATCCCTGCAAGTGATCTACAACTTCTCTGGGCAATCTGTTTGTTCCTCACCACCTAACAATAAAGTTGTTTTTCCTAATATCCAGTCTAAACCTCCTCTCTGTCAGTTTGAAGCTATTCCCTCTTGTCCTAGTATGGCATGCCCTTGCAAAACGTTCCTCTCCAGTTCTCTCGTTCACTTGCAAAGATAGTCATTAGCATCTTGCAGCAAGGGTCTTGCTTCCCCTTAGCTAGAACTTAAAACACAGCAATCTCCTCCAGGTAAAAATTAAAATGGGAGAAGAATACGGCCTACCCAGTATGAGAAAGATACATAGAAAGAGTATGCACTCATTATGCAATCCATTCTACCCCGACTGACAACAACATTTCTCACATTTGAGGCAAATGTTTTGGTGTTCATAAACTAGAGTACTTCAACTAACTAGAAATCTTAGGTTTACGAGATGACTGCTTTGGGTAAAGCCAAGGTATGAGAAGTTTTACAGAATTTCATAATTACTCATTTTAGTACACTCTGTTGACTTACTTCTCTTTGTCCCATTAGAAAGCATTCGGCAGCAATGGCTCTGAGGAAAAGAAATATATAAAAACATTTATTCTTGACTATTTTAAATGCCACTAATGGCAGAATACTGACTGTGGAATGGAATTACTAATTCCTTGAGAAGAAACTAACTTCCAATGAGGTTAATCTATTGTCAAAAGATAAAAATAGCCATTTTTAAAAAACAACCTTACATGAGCAAGACATTTCAGTGGTTCCCCATTATGAACAAACACTGAAGAAAAAGATCAGTTCAGCATCACTGGATAATGGAGAATACTGCTATTGTGATATATAAAGGGGAGGGGTAGAGAGGGGGAGACAGAAGTCAATAGTTGAATTTAAAAAGGCAACTTGTAAATACATCATTCATATTAATCTGCAAAATATCCATTCACTTAAGTTTCCCCCAAGAAGGAAATTTCATTTCTCATTTTAAAGAAGTGACAGTATCTCTGTCTGCTGTAATGAACAGTTACTCTCTACATAATAAGCTAATCAAAGAGAAGCTTCCAGTACAAGCCCAACTGGAAAGACATTTCAGATTTACCTTTGTGAAGTAAACCTTACAAACAAAAGCAATATCTATGAAAACAGATGTATGACTGTTGCATTACATTTTCCAGATGGCCAGGCATGTTGGGATATTATATGTAAACATCTTGGCTTGTAGTTTCAGAATCTGAACATTGCTCTCCTCCCAGTATTGCAGAAGCAGTCTGTAAAAGGCATTCATGAGAAAGGAACACTGCTCTAATCACTTGAAACAGAAAAGCTACCCAAAGATACAAACACATTACACAAAATACATTCTACCTAATCTGAGTCAAGTTGCAAGTAGGAAAAAGCCCAAGCCACCATATACAATATTGATTGATCATGCTCTCAGTACAAAACAAAACAAGTCAAGATACACTTTCAGAGAATAACTAAGAAGTGTGAAATCAGAGAGAAAATATGATCTCGGCATATTACAAGATTACAAGTGGATTACACATCCACTTTTAGCATGCACAAGGGAACTGCACATTTGAAAGGAGAAATTAGTTTTATAGTCATATGGCTAGAGATGCTGTTCAGTCAGTTCTGCTCACCCATTTCATGCAGTATCAACATTGTCTAAAGGAGCTGCAAGTTCCATCTAGACAGAATCGCAACTTGGTTTAAAATGAAGCCATTCAACTTCATGTGCCAAAGGCAGGTGTGTCACACTCTCCCCATGCTTACAACGACACACACTCACTTCAAGCCTTGCTTTGAATTCTTTGGGGTCACTGTTGATGACGAATAGTGTTTTGGGACTTTTCATTATTACTCAAATATTCATGCATTCAGTGCACCTGAGCACAGTAAAACATGGACTCTAATCCTGGAAGAGCACGTTTTGAAATACTGCTCAAGTAAGTCAGTGCAATGCTTACATTAACTGGTTGTTTCCCATCAGATTTTCTTTAAATTATAACTTATCATTGCTAATAAATGTCAAGTTAAGCCTTAAGGCAGCATTGTTATAGACTGGTGTATCCATTTTTATTTGTTCTGGAACTATACTTGTAATAGATCAAGTAACAACAAGATTTTAATATATATCTGATGTTTCTCTACCCACTTGAAATTTTGACCGTTTGTAGTCATCATGTACAATGCAGAGTTAGTTCCTGTATAATTATAACCTGTCTGTAGATAGAACAGAACATTGTCAAATCTAAGATTGAGATGACGTCAGGAGGCACAATATGCCTCAAGCAACATGCAATAATAGAGGAACAGTTTTACTTCTGTAGTAGAAAGCAAATCATGCATGTCTAGCACAAAAAACAATAGTTATGTTAACCGTCTGCCTTGATTAAAAGTATTTTCACATACCTCAGTGCAAGTCCAGGATTAGTAGGCATGGTAGAACAAAACCGTTCCAAGGTTTTGGAATGCTGAGATTTTGGAATGCAGCTCAAATAAAAAAGAATTACCTGTAGAATTTGAATTATAAACATTAATCCACTTTATAGCTCTTATTTTGCTAAGAATAATGGTATGACAAACTATGACTAAAATGAGTTGCCACCTTCAAACCTCATCCCTCAAGGGTACAGAAATCAATTTATATAATACAAAATTAGTGTCAAGTTGCTAGCACCACATACTTTAGTCCTTCTAGCCTGGATTTAGTGCATAAAGATAAATGCACTGCTTGTTAGCAAAATGGGATCCAGGATTTCTATAACCTTTATTCTGTCTGTTACAAGTGCTCAACTTTTTCCTCCCACTTTATTCCTTCTGTTTCTCAACCATTATAATTTCTATGATCAAAACTGTTTCCATCTGCCAGTGGTACAGCCCTGCAGACCCCTCTTGCTTAACCATATCTTCCCTCCCTTACACATTTTCTCTTTTCCCCAGAAAAATATCATTTGTCATTAACATGCCATAAAGCTTCTCTCTGCATTACATGACCTTTATTTAAATAGGTCACTGCTAGATACTCTTCAGCTCAAAACACTACTACACTCAGACACTCCTTTATTTTCCAGCTCTCACTGTTCATGTACTGATGCTGTACTTGAAGAAATAAATTACAGGTATCTGCTAACAGGTCATCAGCCTCTTTGTTTAGCTAAGACTGTCCACAGACACATTTTTACCTTATTATGAAACTCATAATTGGTCCAATAATCAGCAGTACTAAATGGAATTGGGTATCTTGTGGGGACTGTCACCAGACATCTGTTCACTAGATCAGTAAACAGCTTGAATTCTTGAACTTTGTTGGTGGATTCAACAACTTTGCTATTAAGAAAAACAAGGTAACTGGAAGAAAAAAAAAAAAAAGAGAAGAAAAAAGATGGTTCTGGTAGCCTTCACTTAATAGTTGAGATTAATTAACCGTCTTCCTTTAAGAACTTACTCCAACCAAATGTTCTGAACAGTTTCCTGCTGCATCACTGCCCCCAGAGCTGCTTCATAAGCATCCAGTGCTTCACCAACACTTGCATGAAGAGACTGGCACAAACTGTTTATATAAAGATAAAAACTGTTGTATGTCAGAGACAATACGTGTAATTACATATTAAGAGTGAGATACAATTAAGAATTTCCCATTCTTAGATGCAAGAAAAACCCAGTGCTTTCAGTTTAACAGTATCATGGACTCATTTATGAGTCAATTTATCAGATGGGTAAGTCTCAAAAGCAGGAAACAAGGAATAATAAAGCAACCACGAAGTTTAAAATGTAACCCTTAAAAAGAAATTAAATATTACGAACTGTCTTCTACTCTTGTAAAGTACCCTTTACTAACCCTTCAAAAAGGAATGTTCTAACTGCTGCAGAATGGAGACAAGTCTTGTGTTTCCATCTAGAAAGCTCCAGAACGATAAATTTTGAAGTCTGATTAAAGCCACTTGGGAAATAGTATCAGCCTCTGGCAACAAAGTCAGTATTCTGAAAAAAATATTATCAAGATCTCGGGTAGAAACATACTGATTGTGCCAGAGGAAAAAAAAACCGACAAGAAAGGTCAAAAAACCCCCCCTTAATTTTGTTTAACAGCTTCTCAAAGAAACATACAGCTAGACCAACATACAAGACCTCATCAAAGACAAGAGCAGATACATTTTTAGATCAAGACATGGTGAAAAATCCATATTTCGAAGTGTAAAGTAACAATGAAAAAAAGGTATGACTTTCAGTAAGTAACGAAGGAGGGGAATCTAACAACCTCATAAAGAATGAGAACACAGAAATTTATAAAGATAGGGCTGACCTTGCTACAGAGCCCTCCTGACTGAAGTCATATAATCAGTGCCTGATTCTACTCCTGCTTTCCCCAGGAATTATGAACTAAAGCACCAATTTGCTACTCTAAAATAGTGTGTGTGTATATACATTTGTGTGCACACATACAAGTATGCACACACAATAGGATCTTTCCAAGTAAAACATTGTTACAAGACCTTTAAGGCTTTGCTGATTTCAATCTATTTTCAGTTGGTAAAAGTGAACTTTTATGTCTTTTGTCCTCCATACCTGAAGAAAGGAAATATAGATATACAAGCCCAAGTACCTAGACACTTACTGTAGCAAAACTCAAACCGAGAAACACTCTATTAGCTCTCGAAGTAATTTAGGCACTTATCTCAAGAACACTTATCTTCTCTCTTAGAAGCAGGTGCTAAAATACAGGAGAATCTGAGCTTAAGTCAGGGTACCTTACTGACTAAATAGTGACCTCAAGTGTCTTAGTAACAATACTTCTACCCATACATTTTACCTGTAAGTTGTCCACCAATTAAAAACAATAAGCAACAGTGCTGAAGAAGCTCTGAGGAGTCCTCACTCAGTATGTGAAGCAATATCATCCTTGCCCTTTTACTTATCTAAAAAGCCAAACAGCTACTTGTGAAGACTGACAAACCCAGACCATGAAGTGGTAAACCTCCTAAACAGCTTAAGCAAACATCTCAGTAACCACAGTTAAGTAACTAGTATAAGTTAAGAGATGGCCAATACTGTGGTGTCTGGCAATCCTCTTTAATGCTGCTATCAAAAGGAATGGTGGAAGAACAAGAAAAAAAGATTGTGTATACATGACAAAGATATGTTCCTTTACAACCTTTTGCAGAGGAACAGGTCACCCTCCTGCTTTACTTTGCTATGGAGCTTCTCCATGAACAGCTGAAACAATGAGTCAAGGAGCTGGGGAGATCAGGACTAAACAGAATGAAAACTTTTGTAAAGTAGAACCATTGTACAATAGAAGGGAGACTGAAAGCCACAAGAAAGAAGAACATTACTAGCAGCAGTAACCTAAACCAAAAGTAAAACAAACAAAAAAATCATTTTGAGATGAACACACCTATTTACCATTCCTGTAGGTCAGAATTTCTGAAAGATTTCTCAAGTGGAAAATTTAAGTTGACATGCAACTCAGTTTCACAGAATTATCTCCATTGTGCAGCAGGCCAGTAGGTTCTCTAAGGACTGGCCAATCATTTATTGAGAGAACCCAAAGTGATATTCCCTTAGGCAAGTAATAAATACTCTGATTTTGATAATGCAATTTACAAAGACCCAACAGCTGTTTCTCAGAAATTCCTTAGAAAATCTCACCAGTAGATCTGCCACAGATATGGGATTTGCTGGTTAACAACATCATCTGTAAGATGTTCTTTATAGAGAGGTGATGTAAATTCAATTGGCATTGGAAAATTCAAGAGATATCTACAAGAGAAAAAAGGAGTAGTAAACAAGAATATTCTTCTATGTGGAAGAATTCTATGTAGATGTAATGTTCAGTTACAAAGTCCAGTTCACAAAAAATACTAAAAAACATGCACTTTTCCTAGATTTCAGTTTAACTCTATCCAGACAAAATCCATACAGAAAGCATTACACAGAAATATAGAACTAATTAATACAGAAGGCATTTACTCTCTCATTATGTACAATGCTGCCTTATATGATAGACTTTCCCCTTCCTTCATAAAATACATCAAGTATGTAAACAAACGAAACCAAGAACAAAATCTAACACCTAACTTAAAAACATTTCAAAAGCTCATCTGAATGAGCTTTAGCACAGAAGGCTTTTGCTTTGAAGACCTTCAGAGGCATCAATTTTGATCATAGGGAACTTGCAAGATTTCAAAACTTCTGTCTTTCAGTTAGGTGCTAAAATTCAAGGGGAAAATCATCAGGCTATATACGAAACCTGTATCTTTTCATCAATAATAATGTGATTAATAACATGCGGGATGTCTTGATTGAGGTCTTTTACAAGTGCCTCAACAGTGTATTTCAGATATGCAATTTTAGGCTCCTAGCTTTAGGGGGGAAAAAAATAAACAAAACCAACTCTGGCACATATATGATTGATTTTCACTCCCCAAATTCAGACATTCAACTTGCGTGCTGTTTTATTTTTAGATGCTCATGTTTTATACATTTTTATAAATTAGTGCCTATGCAAAAACAAGTGTAAACCTCATACCAAATCATCATTCACTGAAGTTCCAGCAAAACATGTCATGCTAAAAAATCGAGTTTAAAAGTTCTAGACTATCATGTTATTCAGGAAAATGCCAATATTGCCAAAATTTAAATTAAAAATTATCCTAAACATACCTTAAGAGATCCATGGGTCCATGCTGTTGGCATGTATTCTCAAAGAAAGCTGCCACAAAATCTTGCAACAGTGGAAGAATATTGCTTGACCTTTCCTGTTTTGTTGTTTGGGGTTTTTTTTTTTAAAAATAAAAAAATTAAAATAAAACATCAACCTGAATATGGTGAGAGTAATTTAAACAAAATAAGTAAGTGGTATGTCTATCTCTGCAATGCTCCATTGTTTTCATTCTCTCATGAATGAAGTTTAAATGGGGCAGTCAGCAGCAGAAAGAAGCTGAAAAAATATTACAGGGCATACTTTTACTTTTTTATTCTTGCTTAAGATTAACACTGAATTAGAACAACCCAAACTATAAATTTATGATTTTATGTAATTTCTAATATTATCTTTTATCTTGTCACTTGTTTTGACAATTATACTTTTCCTATTTGTATAAAGGAGTACTAGACATTATAAAAATATCACTAAGTTAAATCAGTTTAACAAGCTTTTCAAGTCCAGTACAGATCCCAAACTTCGTAGAGCTAGCAGACCAGAAAACAAGTTTTGACATGGAGTATTACCTGTGAAACAAGAAATTTACACAATCGATAAAAAATTTCTGCATTCTGAGGATTCTTCTCAAAAGCTCCAATCCACACCTTGTGGGCATTTTCACTCTGCTTCATCTGCAAATACAAGGTGGCCAAACTCTCCAAAAGCTGACAGTTGTTAGGGCAGAGCTCCAATAAAGATCTACAAAGTTCTGCAGCAGACTCCCACCTTAAAAAAAAGTAAAGGTAAGTTAAAAAAAAAAAAAAAAAGTCCAGTACTCCTGTTAAGAATGTCTTGAAACAACTTACCTTTCAAGGAGTTTCAGCAAAGCTATCATGTTTCTGTAGAGAGGAAAGCAGATAGCTAATCTTTTGTCAGCCTCAAGGCTTTCATCAGTACATGTTTTGACTGCATCTTCAAAACAAAAGCAAAAAACAAAGCCTTTACACCTCAAGCAGTGTCAAAGTCATGTGAAGCCTTAATATAATGAAATGTCTCCTCTAACATAAGGAAAATACATAAATGTGAAAAGATTATTTCTGAGAGTGATGTTTTTGTAAATTATTAGAAATAGATGATCATTTTTGGAAAAGTTCTCTTTACACTTATCACCACAGTACAAAGACAAAAATCTTTCAGTTTAATCTCTTACTCATTTTAAAAACAGGAAACATCCTACCAATGAAACATTAAAGCAATGTTACAGATAGAAGCATATCTCTAGATTTAAAATCACATTCCAGGATTTCCAGCATAGCTGCTGAAAGCTATTGAGACAAATGCTAATACAGGATATTATTTTTCTCCTCAGCGTAGGAAGTTACCCAACAATGAACACTCCATTACCATAGCTAGACTGCCTTCACTCACACAGCTGGGCTACTCCACTGATCCTTGAGTATTTCAACACTGTACTACCACTGGCAGCATAGACAGATTCTCAGTGGCAACTCAATACTGCTGCTGGCTAACACACTAAATACTGACATTTGTAAATACTATATAACAGCATTTGCCTGCTACTGTGAAGTCTACCTCTGACAGCACCACCATAAGTTAAAAAACTCAATTTCTTCTAATATCTTCATTTTACATTTTAAAAAATTTATTCAATTTACTTAAACTGTGAATTAAGATAAACACATGCATTATTCTGCCTCTGTTAAGGAAAGACACTAATATTTCAGGAAAGTAACTTTCCAATAAACACAGCCTAGTGAGAGAAAGGGGGAAAGGGTAAGAAAGAATGACAACTGAAGTTTGGCTTTACGCTTGCATAAGCCCAAGAAAACTAGCAATGTCGTACAATTACAAGCCACTGACTGGTCTTTTTCTCTGAACTATCATATTCTATCAAGATACAGCTGTGGCTTGGAACCACAGACGAAAACCTCAGTGTGACTGTTAAGCACCCAAGGACATGGATTTTGCTCACTATTCTGTTCAAATCAAAATGAATACACTGGATGAATTCAATAGCTTAACATAGTCATCAGCAATATTGCGCTGCCTTGAAATTCCCGAAGTTGAATAATACTTCTTGAATTACAACACGTGAAGAATGTATTAAATATTTATTGCCTTAATCTTACCTTCAAACATAGCTAAGAGTGTATCAGGATCAGTCTTCACATCTTGAACTGTCTGCCATGGTATTAAAAACGGCTCTTTGTGCACAATCCTTGAAGGACTGACATTAGCTGGATCATAGAACTTGACTGGGAGAACACCAAATTCAATTAGATGTATGTAAGCCAGCCAAGCCAAGCAACGGTCACTTGCAGTAAGGTGTTCTGATATCATCTTTTCATTTGCTGATTTTAAAGCATTCTGTAAAGGTTAAAAGAAATACATTACACTTCAACCACAAAGTCTTTAGGATGTAAAAATGAGCAAAGAAAACAGGAAAAGTAGGTTTTAATCTTCTCAAATTTTTTCCATAGAAAAGACAGGAACTAATTCTTTATGTAAATCAGGATCATATTCAGCTTATGTGAAAGGGTGGCTATTCAAATTATGCAGTTCCTAGTAAAAGGTTGAGAAAAACCACAGAAGATTCTTATTGCAAAAAGCAAAGAGAGAGACACTTTGAAAACATGCATCTCTCAACATACATTCCATTTTCCTGCTTTATTCTCCTATTACCTCCAGTTCCATAGAAGTAATACAGTAGCTCTAGATACAACTCATCTACAACCTGGATTCAGTTTACTATATCCTACTAGGTTTTGTGCATTTGGGGTTGTTTGTGTGGCTTGGGATTTTTATTTATTAAATTCTAGTTGTAAAGCTACTAAGTTACAGCTATTCAAGTCTACTGAAAGGGCCACCAACTCTAGACATAATGTTTTAAAAAATGTTTTGGAAACCCTACTGAGAATGAGGATACTATTTCAAATTTTTCTACTAGTCATGTGCAAAGATGGAACAGTCCAGTTAAACTAGCAGATCCCAAAAAAAATTATTAGAGCGTGCAATTAAATAAAGTCTAAACATAAATTCCTTCTAAAACACAAAAGAACCTCATGACCAGTGATGTGCCAACATTCTCCCGGACAAACATAGTATGATCAAAGAATGCATTTTTCAAGGGGATGAATGTACTCGCAAATTTATGCAAAATTCAGCAGGACACATGTCCTGAAGTAGGTGAAAACTGGTGTTTCAAAAGCATTTCACTTATTCACGCCACAAAATACTTTGAAAAAACTGCTTTCAAGTTTTCCAATACAGACAGCTATTTACTCTGAAGTAGCAGTTACTCTGAAATTATTTTCTCTGAAATACGATTAAATAATCTCTTGACAAGCCATTCTTTTAAACTACATATTTCAGATTCATTTAGGAAAAAAAAGTTTGGCTTTGTGATGACGCTTTACAGAAAGGTAAGGGTAACCAACTGCTCCCTGGATTCTCTCACCAGATTTCCATGTTGATTTGACACAAAGTTTTTTCTCCCTCTCTTCATTCAGATTTATGTTTCTCAGCATATCTGGGGAAAGCCAGCACAGCATTGCGCTCTTCCATTCCAATTGGAGCCAGACAAAAGCCTGAGGGCCTAAAACTCTAAGGACAGTGACAGGCTGCAGCAAGCAACAGGTGGCACCTGCTGGCAGGAATGAAATAACCTGCAACTGAAAGGACAGAGCTCCCCTTCCGGGAGACAACTATGTCCATTTCTCACCCTCAGCCACCATTTTTACCATCTACACAACAGTTAACAGTGACCTAAATTATTTCTACAGTCATAGTTCTGGCCTATGATAACTCAATGACTTTGAAGTTCATAGGAGAAATAAAATCTGATTTAACAGTCTCCAGATTTGAGAGCAGCACAATACTGTTAAATAACTACTGTTCTTTCCCAAGAATTCCTGGTTTGATAATTTCTGTAGCAATTTTGAATACCTGAGGCATTACTAACAGGCCCCTCACTACAAAAACCTGATCTATGGCTAACTAGAAACCAAAAAATAAATTATTTTATTTTAGTCCCTGGGAATTATTTTGAAACATAGTAGTCTAGGCTATTAGCTACTCAAACCAAAAAAAGCAGGCAACAAAACCCTCAAAGGTATATCCAGATTACAATGGCATCATAGGTCAATGCAGAAGCCTCTACTTGTTGAAGGAATTCTCCTAAAGGAAGGCACAGTTCCTCTAAAGTTCAAACTACCAGAGTCACAGGCACTGAAAAGGTGAAGATATGAAAACACTCGAGAGGTGGTAACTTGGAAGTTACCTGCAGCAGAACAAGAGCATTCTGATGTCTTCCTGTAAACAGGCTTAAATGAACCCTGTAGAGCAGAGTCTCCAGCAGCTGAAAGGACACAAGATTTGGATTTTCTCCTCCCCCTGTCACTTCCATTAGGAACTGCAGCATCCTCCCACATACATAGTCTTTTCCATCAAAGGAATTCTCCAAATTCAAAAACTAGAGAGAAATAAACCATAATAATAACAATCACAATACAAGTAAAGCTTCTACGTTAAAGTTTAAAAATCACACAGATCACAAACTTCAAATAATATCTTTTGCTATCCTATGAACCGTGTTTCCTTCCCTCACGCCAAATTTCCATATTAAAGATTAAAACATACCACTTTTAACATGTACAAGAACAGCCAAATTTTGCAATCAACATAACATCTGGATTTTAAATAACTTTTACTACCTGAGAAAAAGTGATGATTTCTACAAAATAACCTGCAAGAACTTGAACTGTTTCATTTTCAACTTCTGAATTTTCAAAAAGCTACAGTGCTTTTCATTTGACACTTTCCCTGTCATACATACTGACTTTATACAGCAGAAAACACACACTTACAGGAACACTTCATTTATACTTTGAAATTTTTACTTACTGTCCACCAGATTTGGTAAGAGGGAGCATATTCCACTGCTGTTTCACACATTTCCTGTATTTCCTCCTTGGTTCCTCTTTTTGAGAAAAGTCTGAGGTAATGACACCAAATTTCAGGATTTTCTTTGTTGTTCTCAAGGGCTCGAGCCAAAACATTTAAAGTCGAATCTAAACACTCAGATGACGAGCTGCAAAAATTAAAAATTTAAAAAAGCACTCACATCAACTGTGTTGTATTATGACTTATACAATATCAAATATGAAAATAGATGTTTTTAATTAGAATGGAAGTCACACACAGTATGCCATCTTTTTTTACAGATGTTGTCCTTTACTACCAAGGTTTTAAAGCTGCAGCAAGTTTTCAGCCTTCAGAGGTTATCAGGTTCAATTATCATAGTGCACAGAAATAAGTATTCTATGAAGACTGCCAATTCAAATAAAAGAGTCCAAATTAATTGAAAATGGGTAAGATTCATCTGTAAGCAAAGTTCTCAAGCAGCAAGGATATAAAGGCATTTACATCATACAGGCTTAAGAACTTAAGTAGGGATTTTAAGGGTGTAGTAAAGTAAGCTATATTTTTGTTAAATATTTAATGACCAATAGTAAAAGAATGAAACTTTATACAGTCATTAAACATAAGCCTTTATTTCAGCATATCATGCAGGTTCTCTAAGACATTAAAAAAAAAGAAGCTTTCTTTTCTGAGATAACGAATCATGAGATGATACCCACCAAGTAATACATGATTAGCTGAAATGACTGACTATACTGCAAACCACAGAGCTGATAAACACATCTTGCATAAAGCCACCGAATGTTTCTGAGGTCCCGTTATTCTGAAAATATCTTTAGAAATTATTTTGCATGGACATTCATGAGAAGAAAAACACAAGCCTCAAAAAAAACTCTAACACAGTTAACCATGTATATGTCTGAAGCTTTCCCAATGCCACTACTTTCACCTACTACAGCAGTCAAATTTCTTCAGAATACTGAGGAAGGGGGGAATGGGAGAGGTGGCTGTTTTAAGAAAAGGATGCCTATCTTCCACTAGGTTTTCTCCCTTCTTTTCTTGGTTGTTTCCCAAGCACACTAATTTTTAGAAGGCATGTTCTTCTCATGCTGCCACTTGCTGGTAATACATTGATTACTGGCCTTTCCAGTTCTAACCCTTCTATTGTCCAAGCACCTATTGATACAGTTAAACTGATTTTTTCCTACATTTTCCATTATCCACAGTTTAAATAAGGCTTTTAAAGTACATCTGCTCCTCTCCATTCCACTTGCTTCCTGTTGAAGTTGCTCAACTGTACCTCACCTAAAACTGAAGTCAATTGTCATAATGGATGAAACCACCATGACAGAATTCCTATTACAATGATCTGATTGCCAATAGAAACACAGTACCCTGAAGCATAAGTTTAAGGAAGAGAAGCTAGAGAAACTCAGAAAACCAAAGTTTAAAAAAAAATCACTAAATAAGAAACCCAGTGCTCAATTGGACCATTTCTACAGGGATGAAACTAACTAGCAGAACTGTTCTTATACAAAAGTCTACTGATCAAAGTAATTTCAAACATTATTCCAACCATTCACTCTGTAGAGGAGAATGACTTGAGTTCACTGGTCCACTTTTACTGCTGGAAGTACAACATTCCACTGTAATCTTACACCGAGCACTTTTCAAACATGAACAATTACTTCTCCCACGCTTTCCATCAACTTCCACTCTGAATCAGAACCTACTTAAAGATAAACTATCAGTGTAATTTATTACTCATATACTATATTTAATAGAGTAGGAAATATAATCTATTTTTTAACCTGGTTTAAAGTAATAAATTATTTGTGGCATTGTTGGAGGAAGTTCTTTAACATTAAATAGGAAACTTGATCATAGCAGTATAGCTAGATGCAGCAAGTGTCTAAAATGTAGCAACATACCCTTCATTTTGATTCAAGTATTTATATGCAAGTTTAATCCAAAGCTGTACATCACAGGGGTTTTCTTGGACACTTGCTTCCAAGTTGGAAATGTCATCAGTCTCACTTGTAAAATACCGGACATCATCTGGAGTCACCACGGCATCAAGCACTGGAACTCTTTTTTTATGTTCTGTGGGATGGGCTGTAAATAATATGCAAATTTTAGAAAAAAAAGAAAATTTCCTTTTCAAAACAGCAGTGACCTGTAACTCTCACAAGAGGTGGCACTTATATATTTCAAGTATAGCCATTAATCAGAACTAAATAGCATTATCTCAGCATCCTTCAAACTGCATTGCCTGTAGAGAACTATATATTTCAAATGTGAAGGAATGAAATAAAAAGCAGCAAAGGCTGCCTTGATCAACAGACACCGGCTGAGGCAGTTCATTAGGCACCATTAGGAACTAGACACACTTGACAAAGAAAAATTCATCTCAATTCTGAATCTCAAAAAATCCTTTTTAGAGGATTTGCTAACAAATGCTGAAGCATCTATTTGCAAGAGTCACATGTGAAACACTGCCAGGTTACTGATGCTCTAGCAGCTTCCAAATGCCATTTAACAGAAGCTTTTTTTAACTCCTGACCTCACAGCAAATACTAACTCTGTACAAATTTAGGATAACTGAACACTGATGTTTTATTATTTAAAGCTCAGGAGGAAGGAGAAGGTGGAGCTGCTGAGGGAAAAAGAAATTTTCAAAAATCTTAATGGTGTATCAGCAAGGCTGAAACATTCTAGAGAAATAGGTCCTTATGCTCCTTTTAAGAACAAGTAATTAGAAATTCCACCTTAATTTCCAGTCACATTAAAGGAAAAAAACCTAACAGAATTACAAGCGTAGGTCAACCTTTACCCATAAATTTATGCAAAATAAAGTTTGCATTCAGGAAGTATAAAGTCAAGAGAACTATTAAAAGCAATGGTTTTCTCAAGAACCACTTTAAAAATCAAGTGTTAGAAAGAGGTGGGTGGGAATTTTCCTGCAGTACTCTTTTTGAAGGGTGCCACACATCCAGATTACCATATTTAATAGGTCCAACAAACTGTTCCTCTTCACTGCTGCTACTATCTAACAGAGGTTTTCTCCAGTACTTTGGTCTCCATTTCCTTTTCTCTTTCCAAGTTGTATGTGGAGGTGCTGTAAACAAATAAAGTAGTAGGAATTCTTTCACTTTTCTGTATTCAAAAGTAAAATATTTTTCCTGATAAAAATTTTAGATGAAAAGATTCTGTGAGTTCAACAGAAGTGTATAAATTTCAATATTACTTATTTAAAATTTATTGTGCTTAAGTGCATAAATAAATTCTACAAATGGAACTCAAAAACTATTACATTATTGCCTTAAAACAAACTCTGTTGTCTTGAATCCACCATAATCAGAATTTATAATACTAAGATAAATAAACTAAGCACCAATAAGAAAAAATATTCTTGGTTTACAAAATCATCAAGGTACTTATATAATTTTTAAAAGTTTATATATATATATATGTTGCATTTAATCTACTAAGTTACTTACTGTGACTTTTACTCTCGTTGACATTGCTGGCCAGAAGAACAGCCATCTGATCCACTGACATACGATCTCGGTTTATACCAAAAAGTTTTTCAACATATTTTTCTGAAACAAGAATATGTGTAGCTTAGGTAAGCATAGAGATGAAAACGGTTAAGTAACTCAACAGCAATTTAATACAATCTACACTAAATTTATTAAATTTGACTGCTTTAAAGCATGGTGATTTAACACACCAGCATAAAGAAATGGAAAAGAAGGAAGTTCTGTTTGGCAACTTGCCTATACGGCAAAGGCATTGTCATAAAATTCCAGCTGCACCAAAACAGGTCAGTCCAGTAATTAAAGAAAGAATTGAGGAAGGAGAGAGGTAGAGATTCCATGCTCACTGCTCCCCAACACCCTGAATCCCAGCAGCACTTTATTTTTTTGAGTGAAATGTTCCTCAGATCAGTGATTGTTTTCTTTTTGTAAGATACCAAAGGTAAATACCCACTACAAAGGACTGAAATGGACAACGAAAGAAACTTAATTTAGCTGTATCTTATATATTGCTTCACATCAACGTCGTTGCACCCAGAGCTTTTAACGAAACCCAATCCCCTCAGAAATGAATTTTTAGATACAAAAGAGAACAAAAGACTCTTAATAACCTGTGGCAGCGCTGATTTCCTCATCAGTGCTTTTTTCTGAACAGCCAATCAGTTCTAAGTTGTAAGACAGAATATCCTGAAAGAGCTGCTTACGGCTAAGAGTGCAATCTTTCATGTGCTGCCTAAAACAAATAAGCAATTAATACATTTATCATAGCAACAAATTATTAAGGAAGTTTTAGTACACATTTGGGTGAGGCATAAAGAAAACAATATCCACAAAAAAAACTACTGTTTGCTTTGATGTTTGGTTAAATATACCTGGGCCTTTTCTAAACTTAAACCTACATAAGTAACTTAATCCTAGTCCTCATTATTTCACTACAGCCTTACTCTTTAAATTACATGTCTACACACTCATTTTGCAGTAACACAGAACCACAGTATTTAGAACTTTCCAGTTCAAATAAGGTAATTATAAGAATTAGATATCACTTTGTATTTTAAAGAGTCAAACAATGGTTTGATGACAACAGCTAAAAGCTGATACAGAATAAAGTTCACTCCTGTTTTTCCAGTAGCTAAGTTTCCATATTGAGTTCATGCCTAACCAATTCACATCCACTTTTAAATATACTGCACAACACTGTTAAATTATTTTTTAATACAATTTAACACCAGCCTTTAATGAAACAAACTCAGTCAGCATTTTCTGAGGAAACTAGAATTACAATACTACAACATTATTATATTTTTACTTATGTATTTGGTATACACTTTTCATCTCAAGCGTGCATAACGGTATCAACCACTATGTGAGGTTCTACAATGAGCTGAAGTGATGCTGAAGTTGCATGAGACCAGTTCCATTTGAACTACTACAGAAAGGTGAAATATTCTATAACAGGCCATACTATTTTTCTAAATTTACATCTAAAGAGCCTCCTCTTTTTTCATGGCTTAGATGGAAGGGGTTTTTCTTCCAACGAAGTATCTGCTATGGAGTATTAAAAATATCCTTGTCTAGAACTTGTGCATAGGATCACACATGCAGATCTTTAAAAGGAAAGAAAATCATACTTATTTCAGACTCAGAGTCAGACATCTAGAAGAGAGGTTTAGTTTAAGTCAAGAAAATTAAAAAGAACTCACCACTGACAGTCATCATCATTACACGTGCCTGTTAAATCAAAGCGGCAGAAACACTGTTTTGGCTCAATCATATTGCTATACGTTATTGAACTGAGGTACAGCTTTTCCTTGGTACGAAAATAAGGACTAAACCTAAAATGAAACAGCAAATTATTGTCATAAAGTACACAAGGCAAGACATCAGTTTTCTAAGAAAAGTAATTAAAAATCACTTTCTGTATTAAATCTCATTATTTCCAAAACCCTGCTACTAACCAAAAGCATCATTAACCTACAGGCTAAGAACAAGGTAAAAACAATAGGGAGAGGAAGGGAACAAAGGAGTACTTCTCAATCTAATTAAGTTCTCCTCTAGCATTCTCTTCTTTAGGTGCAGAACTTCATGAATATGAAAACAGGAAGTGTAGTAAAAACCCAGTATGGAAAGCAAACTACTGAAAGTAGTCAGAGTAAGACCAACATCAAATAGAAGTGTAAAGAGAGCTGTTAAAGATGAACTTGAAGAACTTGAAGAAACAGTGGGAAAAAAAAAAGTATCAGCCTTAGAATGAATAAACAAACAAAACCAGTCTTAGTTAAGCAGACTAATGCTTATTTTAAATCGTTAGCTAAAGTTTGACTACATAAATTTTGGGATTTCTAGCTCCTTCAGGAATTGAAGTCATAACCTACAAGTTAAAACGAATACTCCTGTAAAGATGGGATCCTCCATCTTCTACTACTTAAGAGCACAGCAATAAAAAACCTGAAGCACATGGTAGGATACAACTTCTCCAATTTAAATTCCAGACTTTGGTTTTCTAAAATTTGATGTGTAGGAACAAAGTTCTCTTTAGTCAAAAGACAGATGTGCCAAATTGATTACACTTGCAGATGTTACTGTCAAGTCAAGATGAATCACTGTGATTATGACACTTTCCACTGAGCAGGAATCCAAAAATAGATGACTGAGCCAATTTTGACTCAGACAATGTAAATCCTAGCCAAGTTCAAAGACTGCATAATTGAAATATGCTTCTTGGATTTACATTATTCATACTGGATACAAAAATCCTGTTTTCAAATGCTTAACTATTTTATTAATTTAGCTGTATCAAACAATGTGCAATACAATGTAAAAGCAGCATATTGCACAAAACCAAAGGACATGTGCATACCAGAAAAAATGACTAAATAAAATCATCAGATTCCCTAAACCAGACAATATTGTTTAAGGGTAGTCACGTTTCTCACTAGGACTTGTCTTTGTATACATGCCTGGGTATCAAGGAAGAGCACTGAAGAACATTTGAACAAGAACACATACGCCTAAGTCAAAGAGCTGCTACAGCCTTCATACCTGTAGGATTTAAATAGTAGAAGAGGACTACGATACGGTCCAAACGGAAATGGTTTCACTTCAGCTTGTTTACTTTGTGATGTAAAAAAATCCATGTCCACTGAAATTTCCTAGGAAACAGATAAACAGCAATTGCAATACCACTTAATAAAGACAAGCTTCACGTTTAATTGTAAAACATTTACCTGACCACACAACAGATCTTCCTTAGGTACAATAAAGGCAGTACTTCTAATCAGCAGTTCTTTCAAGCTGTCAGCTTTAGCATAAAGTTTTTTCAGTTCATCAATATTCAACCCAAGGAACAGCTCAGGCTCCTCTGAAGCCTTTTTAGAAAGTTTGTTTATAGTTTCTTGTTTTGGAGTGTCCATGTGTTTAAGATTTGGTTTAGTAAAAGAATTGGATTCTCTGAAAGATCTCCTTCGTTCTCTGTTTGAGTTAGACAAAACTTCATCATCAAAGTAATTTTCTTCACTGTCCAAAGTCAGTTTGTCCTGTGTAAGATCATGAAGTGACGGCTGAGGTAATGCAAATTCAGATTCCTCTTCTACATGAGGTGTAGTATTTGATTGTTCCTTGGTTTGAAGTGCGCGGGCCTCCTTCAACTTCTGAATCTTTAGAGCATATTCATACTCTAGTTGCTGCAGTCGTTTTTTCTCTAGTGCAATCAATTCTGCTGAAGGCTTTTTTGGACTTGATGCAGGGGAGGTATCCAATTTCAACATTTTGCTTGGCTGAAAAGAAAAAAATTCTCTTTATTTCATTTTTCTCACCTACTGATCTATCATCAGGAGATAAAAACGTAAGCAAAATATTTAATTCAGAATTTATAATAATATTTTTAACTCCTGCCTGAAGATTTCAACAAACAGCAGGAAAACCACGTAAGAGTTCGCCACAATTCAACTGGCAGATTTGCAGGTTTTGCAATAAAAATTACCCTACATCATGTATGGGGCTTCAACAGAAGTTCTGGCCCCACTTAAAAGGTGAGCTATAAAACAAGTACACACAATGATGTTGGGAGTGGGAGCAATAAAATTTACAAAAAATATTTCAGCCTTGTTTTTGTGTATTTTTTCAAAACAGGATCCAAAATCCCCTCTGCAGCAACTTTGCTTGATAGTTTTAACAAGATCACTAATGTCTGCAGACAGTAAAGTATTTTCTTCCTTCTTTCACAGCCATATGGCTCCTATTATTATTTATCTATGAATGGCGTTCCCCTAGCATGTAGGTTTTGAAGAGTTTTCTTCCTCAAATCATTAATGCCTTTTTTGTTGACTGCTCAAAAATGCACAAAACCAATAGGAACATTCCCTACATTATTTCTGAAATGTTTTCCTGAAATTCCATTTGAACTTCGTTAATCAAAATTTATACTCTTTTCCAAGTAGTTTGGTTTAAAAGCATGCTGACTTACACCAAGATGATCTTGCTCTAGCTTTCGTTTCCCAATTTCCTTACTTGCTACTGCTTTTGCTCGAGCAAGTTCTTCTCCATATTTTAATGCCAGAGCTTTTTTTACTGTAACTCGTTGTTGAACTTTATGTATCTGAAAAAATAAAAATAAAAACTAAATACTACAGCAGAATTCAAATTTACAGATATGACCAGATAATAAAACATAATTACATTAAATTCATGAGATATAATAACTAGATGGGAATTAATAATTAATTAAAGAAAGTCTACTGCCTCTAAAAATCAGGCATCCCGTTTCAAGATTTCCAGGTCTGGGAAATAGAAACATTTCAGAGTGCAAGTTACATGTTCCTGAAGCCTCTTGAGAAACGCCTTGTTGGCATTCAAGATCTTCTCTGTTGCTTGTAGCTGTTCTGCCAGTTTGTTAATTTTATTTTCAGCAATTCGAACATTCTCTCTCTTCTTGGCCTGTTGTTGCAATAAATTTTTCAAGACAGACTCATCCTTCATCAACAGCATTCTGGAAGTAGAAAAGGAATGTAACAATTTTTTCCAAAGGTAAGTTGCTTAGAGCTACTGCTGCTCCTCCAAAACTCCAGTTACTTAAGAACACAGCTCTCCTTACTTTTAAACAGACTACGCATTAAGCCTCTCCAGATAGTCCTAACATCCATTAGACAGTAAATACTGTCAATACATACAGCAAGTTTCAGCATTCCTAGTTCAGCATGTAAGTATAAGGCAGATGAAAACATTCTAGTTACAAGGACAGGGGAAGATAGAGCATTTGCTTATCTTTAATACTGTTTTTAATATAATGACAACCAAAGCACCCGTGTTCTTGCTTTCTATTAAGTAACAGCCTAGTTCCATCTTAGGACACATACACACATTACTGGATTACAAGCCATAATGTTATGGCAAAATAATAGAGCAGATAAATACAAAAAGCTATGCATCAAAGGAAGCAAGATAAACACTTAGGTAGATGTGTATGGATGAAGAGAGGAGGGAAGACTGTCCTTCAGTTGATGACTGACCACAAACAAGTTTGTTCACAAGACCATACAGTAATAATCAAGTGGCGAGAGAAGCTGAGAAGAGGATGCAAAGCACTTATACTTCCAACCATAACTTGAAATTAGGGTGAGAAACATGGAAGAGGCATGCCACAAGAGAAAAGCTGTATTAGGTGGCACAAGTTATATTCTAGTCACTGAACATAAACACAGCTGAAAACAGTTAGCATGACAAATCATATTTAAAAGTTATCAAACACCACATTGGCACTACAACACAATTCCTTTTGCACAGCAATAGAATTAAAGGCTGAATAGTTCAAGACAACAGGAAATCAAACATTTGCTGTTCTTTAAATGCTACACATTTAAAAACATTATTTACTTTTTTCATCCTGCTAAGCAAAAGGTAGGACTTACAATAGTGAAATGCTTACCTGTTTTTCTTCAGCTTTGCTTCCGCTTCTGTGACTTGTTTTGTCACTACTGCTATTCTCCCAATTCCATCAACTTCACCATCAGAATTTGCAGGGGACAAATTGTTCTTCACTGGATCAGACTTAATTAAGCGCTGTTTCTCACGACTGAAACAGAAACGTTAAAAACAAAGATGTTCAGTAGCTTCAACATTCATTGTAATGTGTACTCCCAAGAGTTTTTACATCTCTGAAAAGAGTAGCAGGACAAAATTTCAAGTTAAAAGTACTTTCCACAAGTGCAATTGGTTACTATAAATCAGCTCAAATCCAAGGATTTTCTTTAGACCTCTATGTTGTCGTACCAAAATATTGCATGGGGGGAAAAACCTGAAAGTGATGGCAAGGTTTTCCAATACAGATTTTCCTTCAAGTTACAATAGTAGACTAGTAAAGGGCTACAAATAAAACACATTTTACATTAACAGTTAATCTAAAGTGTACCTGGCAATCTCTTCTTTTAGAAGTCTGTATTCTATTTTCTTATCTTCTGGCAGAGCCTCTGGAGTTCTCATTGGATCATTTTCTTTTTCTGATTTTGGAGGGGCTTTGATTTTTGATGCCTGTTACAATGAGACTCAAGTCAGTACCAGTCACACTAGTTTAAAATATAGCTATCAAGTAGTATTTCTAAGAGGAATTTCAGCCTTAACTTTAAGCTGCTCAAGGCTAGTTAGATCTTTTAAGCCAGTACTTTTCGCTTAACGATGCACTGAATTTTAATTGAAAAAAATCAAACCAAAATACATTGCAAGTTTTATCTTCAGGATGCCATCTTCAACAAAAAAATTTTATTAGCTTGTGCAATCCAAATTACAATGTAGTTGTCCAGACAAGAGTAATGTATTCACTCTTACCTCCTTCCAATGCAATTCAGTATTTCTTGACCAAATTCTACAGTTTAGATTCCATATCAAAGAAAAATCATTACAAAATAAACCTATTAAAATGCTGACAGCATTTACCTCAACATTCCTCCTTGCTTCTTTTATCATAGATTCTAGTCCTCCAAACACACTGCTAGTTGAGTTAGAGGGCTCTCCGTCAGACTCACTGTCATCTGAGTCATTTAATGTAACCACAACGGACTTGTGTTTTGGAAGCTGAGGCAAGCATGTAAAAAGTTTTGTGGTTAGAAGGAAAAGTTAGAGATACAGGTGTAAAAGAGGACATACTTACAAGAAGAGAAAAAATGTTAACTCATTTTGTTATCACACACACCAATTCCACATTGTAAGAAAAAAATAAGCATTTATACATCTCCACAAGACAGTAACACTGTACATAGTTCATACTGTAACATGAAAGGTACTCCAACATCTTCAACCTACTCCCAAGTATCTGCAGCACATTTACAGCTCCGTGGTCATAGCGTACAAATCTCAAACATCTAACTCTTATACTTGAATAATTATTTTAATTGCAATTAAAATTATCATCTGTCGTTTGCAAGACATTTTTTAAGTAACTGAGGGGTAACAACCAATCAAATCTGCAATAGAAATGGTGTGGCAGACACAACCAAAACTACCCCATCTTTCTGCTACACAGTTGCAATGTCTCTTGTCCCACAGTTGTACTCAGCTGATCTTACAGTGAGCTGCTCAGGCAGTTTAATTGGCAGAACATCAACAGAATGTAACAAATAGATGAAATCATGATTAATCACCTTTTGCCAGCACAAATTTAAAAAGCTCACTGAAGATCAGGTGACTGCCAATTCCAGCACAAAGAAAAATGCAGAAACAAGCAGACAATCAAGATTAACCTCAAATGCTCTGGAGTTACAGCTTGGGGAAAAAGCAACTTATTTCACGTTTCCAGGACTGTTCTTCTGATATCTCACTGTAGATCTGGACAACTGTAATTATACATTACCCTCTATCTCAGAATAAAACCTTGTCAAAGCTCTAAGTGTCTTTTAAAGCATTAACCCCATCAAAAAAACACCATCTTTTAAAATGAAAAATATTTAAATTTCCACAATCAGTTATTTTTGATACTCTTTCTGGGCAATTCTCAAGATATGGGCTGTATTTACTACCTCTGAATGTACTCCAGCTGCATTATTTTTCACCACAACAGGACAGGCAGGCGAAATTCCAGTCAATGTTGGTGCAAGGGACTGGTCCTTTCCTCACAAATACTCTCTTCCAGCCCCACTCACAGACATGCTAACTCTGACATACAGCCACTGTTCACTGAAAAAATTCAACTCCCCCTAGAAGGAAAAGTACTTCTCCACAGAAGACAGTTTTCTAACCAATTTAGCATGTTAAATAAGTTCAGCCATGGGACTGGTGCTCCAGACCCCACTTTAAAGGAAGGGAGACACCAACTGATCAGGTGCAGGAGGAAGAGCAAGACTAACTCTGTTTTGACAAGTGTCTGTGCTAGTCTGGATAAGAAAATAATTGAACTATATTTACA
This sequence comes from Falcunculus frontatus, assembly GCA_013398115.1. NCBI lineage: Eukaryota > Metazoa > Chordata > Aves > Passeriformes > Falcunculus > Falcunculus frontatus. The sequence goes on from VZRV01010041.1 coordinate 2,156,823, forward strand.
CTCTCTTAGTTCACTGCATGCTGGCATATTTTGATGCTCTCTTCAGCTATAAAGTCTTGCTTCGGTGTCAAATTCTTTCTAGAAGAGCATATGAATTATCAAAGTGACTAATAATTCAAATGCTTAACTGAAGCTTCACTCTTCTGTGCCGTATCACTAGAAAACCTGAGTCTAAGTCTGCTCTTCACTTGAACTGAGCTCAGTTTCAACTCATAGTCTTATTAGTAGGAAGCACCAGTATTTCCTTACTGTGATCACTGCTCGTGGAAGCCTCGGTACTCTAACAAACTTTGTATTTTGCACCCGTGGCTGAGACACGGTATTAATACTGACAGCGGACAGATTGCTTCTTGGCACAGGTTGCAAGTTGTCTGGAATGGGAGGAGAAGGTGGACCACTGTTACTTGATGTTTCCTAAGAAATAAAACAAAAATATGGTCTTAAAAATACACACCATCCATAGCTATTTTAAAAAGCATCAGTATAAATGAGACTGTTTCATACGTCTTGGAACTTGAAAATGTGATTTAGGCAGACTATCCAAATGTATTAGACAAAAGTTGCAATTCTGCAGTAGATCAAAACAGCACACAAGAGCAGGCCACTTATTCACTGCAGGTCAACAACAAAAGACCTTTAAATAAGGTCAAAACCAATATATACTTTCAAAACCACCAGCTTAGCTTCTCACTCCAAAAGAAACCCTCAAAACAACAAAAAACCAAAACAGTTAACCTCTCCCAGCTCCTTTTCCTAGAAGGCTGAAACAAAGTTACTTGTTTTACTGTCTAACTCAAAGTTGAAAAGTAGTAAACATTTTCCTGGCAAAAAAACCCCACTCCCTTGAACTTACTCCATTTTCAGTACCTTGAAGTTTCATAATTGCTTCAAAAATAACAGGCATGGGGCAATTTGCAATTCCAGAGTGACTCTTGTTGATTTTTTTTTTTTTAAAGTCTCAAGAAATGCAGCATAAAACCCCTGTAAGCCTCACTTAGCAAGTTACATTGACATTTTGGTCAAGATTGCCATCTAGAGGCTTACTTTCAAAAAACAATAGAGTACCTCAGCTCTGAAAGCACGTTTGTTGGCTAGAGACTTGAGCAATTCTTCTCTTAAGAGCATCTCCTCCTCCTCTTCCTCATCAGCAAATGGAGGTTTTGGTGGCTGTTCAGGCTCTTCAGGGGGAAGAGGGGGAAGAGGTGGAGGTGGCTCAAGAGAAACACAAGGAATACCCTCCATGTAAAGATGGCTCAAAGATGGTACAGGCTGAGAAAAGAAAATAAAACAAGGGTTTGAAATGTGAAAATTACTACTACTTTATGATTATGATTACTTAGAAGAGGTTGAGACCTAAATTATGCCATGGTTTAAAAGTAATCTCAAAGATGTCAGTTAATCAACATTCAAACTGCATTTACATCACTGTCAAAGGCTGTCACTGAACAGTTACGAATTTCTCACAGAGGTTAATGGAAGCAATAAAGTTAGATTTGGATAGTGGAAGCTGTGGAGACATACAAACTAAATGTAAATGAGAATCTGCACCAGAGATAAGTCTAGCCGGAGAAATATAGCTGACCAGCAGTCTTTAAACAGTTCTATGAAACTGTCTGAGCTTACAAAATTACAATTTCCCTTAGTCAAAAATTCAGAAGCTGCCATGAGATAGAATGGTACCTTTCCATTGCTTTTCTAAAAAGAGTAACAATCACTGAGTGAAGAAAATTGGTAGGGAAAAATCCCCCACACTAATTCAATTTCCATGTGGATTCTTACGTGAGAAGATAGAAAATACAGTCAAAAACCACAAAGTTTGAATGAGTGATGAGCTATATTTCTTGGCTTTTCCCTCCCTCTAGGTAACAAGTCAGAGAATAAGCTTATCTACCTACATACGTGGCCTAGAGGTAAGAGGCAAAGTTGCCTTATGCTAACAGCTCCAATTCATTATTTTTCCTTATGTGCTTCAGACAATTTTTGCTTTCTGTATGAAAAAGCACAGCTCTAACAATAAAGAGAATTTCAACTCAATAGGGAAAATCTCCATCAACCAACAACTGCATCAGCCAAAAGATAGCTGAAAGTTTTTAAAAAGCAACCACAAATCTAACAGATAGTTCAAGGGAATCATTAAACAAAGAACAGTATCAAAACCAGAATCTAAATTTAATCCTAGCTTTAGCATTAGAAATCAGATACTAAATGAGAATTATCAAAGTTACTTACTGGAATTGGAGGAGGTAGTGGCAAGGAAATTGGTGGTACTGGGGGTGGAAAATATCCTATTGGACACTCAAAGAAAGGAGGCTGCACTGGGGAAGAAGCTGTAATTAAAATACTGAATGTAAGAAATCTGACAGGTATTTACTAAACGACAACTCATGCTTTATGCTTCAACTGATTTAGCTTAGCAGAAATAGAAAAATGTTTCTACTATGCACTAATTTCAAAGGTAACACCAGACACAGCACAGTGCATTTCTTTTTATGTGTATGCATATTTTAAAAAAGAGTAGTTATGTTTTCTTTTTCTGTTTTACATATAAAATATAAGTACAGCCAACCAGTACTGCTAAGGTAATGCAGCCCTCATATTGGATTTATATTGCAAGAATTTACCTTCTAAAGCAAGGTATCTCAGTAGCCTGATTACTGGCTACGAAAAATACAATACAACACAAACTAGGACAGAAGCAGACCCAAAGCACAGCTGATAAATTCTGAAACATTAAATGAGACATTAAGATGCTTTATCAAGAGAGATTTGTGTAGCTTACATATACAAAATAGCAGGTGCAGTATTTTAACAAAGTAATGTATAAGGAAGGCTGACAAGAAAGGAGAAAAAATAAGAAAAAAAAAATGGAAGATGAAAAGCCAGAGGGAAAAAAAGTAGCCAATCAAGTAGTACACTTAATGAAGTTTTCTCAACTCTCCACACGTTGAGATGGAACACAGAAACCCGACTACCTTAAATGCACCTCAAACTCAAGAGTCAATTAATCATTTAAGCTGGAAGAGACTTCTGGAAGACATATGACCCAGCACAAGTGCCCAAAGCAGGGCTGCCCCCAAAGTCAGGTTATTGAGTTCCAGGTATATCTGATGACGGAGATTCCACAACATTTAAACCTGCTCTAGTGTTTGACAATCTTCTATCTACACAGAATTTGTTTTGTTACAGTTTAAGTGTTGCTACTTGTCCTTCTGTTGCCCACTTGACTGAAGAGTTTGGTTCTGTCCTGTCTGTAACTGCCCACCAAGTAGTTGAAGACAAGAGCAAAAGCCTTCCTTAGCCTTCTCAACACATCAGCCTTCTCAGTCTCTTTCTGTAAGCCAACTGCTCCAGTCTCTCTCAATGAATTTTATGAAAAAGAGGCCTGAAACAGTCTCCCTCAGTAAACAAGGTCTTTCGCTAGGCTCATTTTAGAATGTCACTCTTTCTTCCTGTGAAACCAGAAAATTGGCAATCTCATCAGTGTTTAACAGCCCCCTCCAACCACTGACCCCCGACAGTCACAGTGCTACACCCAGGCCACGGTTCGCCTATCACCCAAAGCCACACTGCTGACCCGCATGTCACTCGATGTCTACTGAGACCCCCAGGCCCTTTTTTTTGCAAGGCTGCTGTCCGTCTAGTCAACACCCCGGGGCCCTCACTTTCTGCACAGCTGATTGGGAATACAGAAGCATAAAACCTTCAGTACTGCAATGAGAAAAGTATACCCTGAAGACCTTAAAAAAATGCCACTATAGCAGAGATGGAAAGAGTGTTAAAACAATTGGCTCATGGTGAAGTGTTAGTTCTTTAATTCAGACAGCTCAAAACAAACTCTTTCTAGAACAGTGGCTTATTTCCAACATTTTACCTATTTTTACCAATCGTCGTAATAAAAAATTGTAACCAAGTCTTACCTGGTGAGTTTGTTTCACTGTCTGTATCCATAGCAACTTCATCATAATTATCATACTGATATATGCCTCCTGCACTCTCTGTAGACTGCTTATCCAAAGACCATCTCAGGTCTGTATCTGAAGACTAAACACACAAAAAAAGTATTTTATTTAGCTGGTCTTACATCATTATTTCAGAGTAAACCACTAAGAAATAAATTTTGGGAAAAGGCCCTTACAATTTTTTTTTAACTGATTTATAAATACAATTTACTTATCTTGTACAAGAAGAAGAAACTGAGTATTACCTTTTAATCAAATCCACTGCAAGTAGCAACTAGACAAACTGACAGGCAGTTTTAAAACTGTATCTCTTCCAGGATGATAGGGTGGGGGGTGTTATGATACACGGAAAGAATTTTTAAATATCTACTAGGTTATTATATACCTGGTATATTGGCATAGTTACATATTTCTGAAAGACTGCAACAAAATTAAATGCTTTATTATTTCTGGTAATCTGCCATGGCAACTACCAAGAATGCTTGAACTACCCTTGCTAGAAACAACTCTCAGGTGACGAATCTTTTTATTGCCCCTGAAGGAGCCATATACCACACTGAGACAAATGCAGAGACTGTCAACTCATAAATCAGGTTGTTTAAAGAACTCTATATGGATGCCAATCAATGTTCCGGACTGAAAACATGCAGAACACCTAAGAATGACTTCTCAGACTCCTTAACTTGTATCTTTCGGAGGCATACAGAAAGATATAGCTTTTAGAATATCTACTGGTTAAGGTCAAACATTTTTAGTCTCAATGTTCCACTCAGTATTGCTGTAAATATGATTCTTCTACAAAATGAGCTCAAACAGGGAGCCCCAATTCCCTTAGATGCTGTTTCTTCTTACAGCATTAGCAGCACCAAGCACTTGAAGCATCCAGCTGCTGCAGCTGTATAGTTTCCAGGCTGAAACAATTGATGCTGAAGAAACAGTAATTTTTTCCTGCAATGTACCAATGTTTTAAAGACAGAACATTAGTTACTCAAGTGCCTTTTGCTAATCTCAATATGAGAGAACAACAACAGCCTACAAGTGTAGTGTGATGATCACTGCAGTAACTCCAGTACTTTCATCAATTTGACACTATGTGAGGTTGAACTAAGTATCTTTTGTCTGGGCATACGCCTCAACAAAATAGATTAAATACTGCAATTAAAAAATACTACAAAGCAACCAAGCCCTCCAATGACATTTCAAAAGAAGCAAGCCACTGAAGTTGTATACACAGAAAAAACTGAAAACGTGGAGAAGAAAACCCAGAAATCTAAGGGAAGAAAGCCAAAGAAGTTTCACTGATTGGTTAGTGTTAAATTACAGGCTGCTCTTCGATCAAAATGTTCAAAATGTCTATAGGAGAAAAAGGCTTTACCATTGCCTTACAAATGTATGACCCATATAAAAATGATTTCCAAATCCAAAGGGAATGCTTGTCTAGCAAGGGATTAAAATACGGTAAACACTGAAGTATTTTGACCTTTTCTTTCATTGCTCTGTTTTGATTATTCTAGGGGTGGACAAAGCAGAGAGAAGAACAGGGGGATGCAGACAGGATGGTGACACAAAACCAGGTGGGGCAAGACAGAAATCATTCATGAATCCTAAATGTAACACCAGAACACCACATAAGAAATTTGTTACCCTGCTTCTTGATCTCCTCTTTCCTCCAACTAGCTTCATAAATCGATTATACTGTTCTTCTTGATTTGAGAGGTCCCTAATTTTTCTTATTTCTTCTTCTCTTTTTCTTCTCTCCTCCTCCTCTTCTTGTTTCCTCTGGTCTTCCTCTTTCTGCCGCCTGTCTAGCTCCTTTTGCTGCTGCATCTTCTTTGATGTCTTTGTCTGTTGCTTCCTCAAAGCTTGCTTGCCTTTAAATAAAGGGTATGTGATTAACTCCATTTTACCTAATTGGTTCCACCTAATCCTAGATTCTTCAAGAGCTTTGAGTAAATGTGAGAGAGTTTAGAATGACTAAAGGCTCAGTGCTCACATAACTTTTTTTTTGAGGCCATGCCACTGACAGCCATTTCAGTAACATTAAACTTATTACCTGTAGTACTAGGTTTTTTTGTTGAATGTGCTTTTGTACTGGCTTTGACTTTCTGTGTTACACTTTTCGTTTTTGTTAATTTTTCCTTGCTTTCCTTCATCACCTGTTGTTCTTTTTGCTGCCATTTTTTACTAGCAGACTGAAGTGCAAGAAGCCTAAGTTGCAATTCAGACATCTCCTCCTCATCATCAAGCAGCTTCTTGAGAAGAAAACAGAAGAAAGGACAAGACAAGAAGTCAAGAAACATCATTTAACAACATTACAAGGTCTTTTGAAATCTTTCCTTAATATTTTTACTAAAAGAAAACTCAAAAATCCTACTTTACTGGTAAGCGTCATTTGTTAAAAATTAACAGTTCCTATTACTGGACTGTTTGTGGACTGCCATTTGGAAAAAGCCATCAGAGATTCATAATGCAATCATGCCTCATCTATGGAGGAATACTTTTTTACCTTTTCAGATGCAACATCTGAACTGCTAAGCTTTCGCACTGATGTTTGTTCTTTGTCTTCTGTACCTTCCAAGAGAAAAAAATACCATATTTTTGAACAAGTTGTTTCTCTTGAGACAGAGCTACATTAAATGGATACGTGAAATTTAATCTATACAAGCATATTTTATCAGTATCACTGATACACAGTACAAAACAATAGCAGTGGCACACGTAAGATTACATGAACAAACATTCATATAAAGTTAGTATGTCTGATAAAATCCACATCATCATGACTCCATAAGCCTAAGGCAAGATTTGTCATTTCTTAGTAACTCTTGTCTTAAGGTTCGCATGTACTTCCTCAAGAAGTAGAGAAAAAGAAATTTACAGACAAGGGGAAAAGAAGACTTCTTGTCATGTGTTTTATACTACCATCTCATAGCAGCTGCTGTCCTGAGCATCTCATATTTCACTGGCAGCTATTTTGAGTAACTGGTCATTCTTTTGCAGAATATAAAGGCCCAAAGTTGCAGTAAGAACACACTTGCTCCATTTCACACCAAAGGAAAACAGAAAAAAGCTATAATATGGAAATGCATAGTACAGTACTCTTTTCCCGCTAAACATTCAGATGTTAAAATATTAATTTCTTAGACTACCCAAAATATAGCCAATTCTCATAGCGTGTACATATATACATACACATACATATTAACATACTATATTTTACACATAGTATGTAATGCTGTATATATTGCAGTATTATCTACTTTATTATAGCAAATAATTAGTAATACAACTGGCAGCAAAAAAGTAATTACGGACTTTTTATATAACCATACATATATGGTTATATGCATCAGACAAAGGCAGGAAACATTTCGAGAAGCTTGGAGTTGTTTTCCTATATTAGTCTTTCTTCAAAGAGAGATTCCTTCCCAGAATTCAAATTGGTGGAAAATAAATTCGGATTCTGTACCGCTTTAACTCTTCCCAGCATTTTACGAAAGTTACATTCAGAAAGGCATGATTTAAAGTACACCAAGATCTAATACATAAACAAATATGAAACTTAAAAAACGCTGAAGGTCTACCTCCTTGCACATGCATGCATTTTTTAAAAATGCACATACAAAAGACAGAAGAGTAGTATCTAATACCCTCATGAACTATAGAAGAAAATTCAAAAATGTTATTATCTTAAGTAAAGTTCCTAACCATCAGTTCACAGGATGGAAGTAGGATGAAAGATAGTAGTTTTTTTGATGCAGGCATATGAAGGGACATTCTGTCCGCACCACAAGGGGACAACATGGACACAACAGGCTAATGCACAACATGGGAAGGAAAGTATGGAATACTGTCTGCCTGTCAAGCAGAGCAGATGAACCACAGAGAATTAATTTGAGAGAGACCCAAACTTCCCTGAGTTTTAAGACAAGTTTCTCAACTTTTACAGGTCTGCAGAAACATCCAGCATACCATTTAAAAATAAATAAAATGAGAAAATCAAATTTTGCTGATTTCCCAATACATGCAGCATGTATTACAGCAGTAAGATTAATGTAGTATACATTCGCCTAATACACATGAATCTTCAGTAACTCCAATCAGCTGAATTTTTCTTTGGAAGCCTGTATTACACTGTCATAAACATTCACTCATACATAATCTGTCTGCTTTCAGATCATGCATATATCATAGATTTGAGTATCATGCAAAAATTAAATGCTCTTAATATGCATATTACAGCATCTATTTTTCACTATCATATGAACTGTATTCTCAACTTCAGTGCTTTGACGTTTGGAAGCTGGATTTTTGAGACTGTTTTGCTTTTTAAATAGCTGCTTTACTCCTGTCCTGCTATGTTCTCTTCCCACAGACTATTAGTTTATCACAAAAATGTATTCATTTTCTTCATGTCTGTCAATAAAAACTATATGACCTCTTAACATGAAAAATTTTTTATTCTTAATGGGAAACACAGAAGGAGGAGAAATTACCTAGAATGAGGTGGTTTAACTACTAATTATCAGTTTTCTCTTTTGTTTTCTTTACAAGATCTGTCTTCTAAATTCTCATTCTGAAGTTATACATAAATCATTGACTTTCAGTTCTCTAGTCCTACCTTTCTTCATATTCCTGCCAATTACTGACCTGCAGTCTTATTCAATCCATTAACTACTTTGTCTCTTCCCACTCAAATTGACAGCTTACACACACTGGCAAATTAGCGAACATCAGATGACAAGTGATAGCCTCAAGTGCCACCCTCAACCACAGCAATCACTTACTAGAACTACATGATGCCTTAGAGTAGGAAGCTTAAGTCAACTGCCTTATTTTGCTGCAGACTTAGTAGTAAGCTCAAGTGCTTTTAACCACACGTCAGCCGGACGTGACCACTTCTTTTTCGGTAACCGGCTAATGCATCTCAGCAATTACCCTCTTTAGTCAGCAGTCCGGAACTATCTTTGACAAGACACTTATTCTACCCTTTGGCTGCATTTCTTCTACAAATTCTTTCTATTTCTGGTCTATGATTTCTTGACTATTCGTGAATACCAACAATGATCAAAACAATTCTCCTGAAAATATCTTATGGTGTTAATAATGCCAAGGTCATGGGTTTGATCCCTGTAGGGGACATTAACTTGAGAGCTGGACTTGATGATCCTTGTGGGTGCCTTCCAACTCAGAATATTCCATGATCCTAGTCTTATACTTCAGAAAACACACAAAGATGAAATGCAGAAAAAGGGATCTCTAAACGTTCTCCTTTCAGCTAAAAATAACCACATTTTGCTTCTGCAGAAAAGAACAAGGCAAATGAAGAAGTAAAACTTTCAGGGAAAAATCAATGATTTCTGCTGTGAACAGCATTTATAAACTTCAAGTCTCATCCTCATGCTTTCTGCCAAACAATCAGTCTAAAAAACTACATTACTTAAAATACAAATCCAAAGCAACAACATGCTTCCAAACATGTTTACATAATTCAAGGAATTTTAAAACACAAGAGTTAAGTATGTTGAATCTTTAACTTGTAACTTTTAACATTTTAATTAAAGTTTTCCCCAACACCTAATAAATACAATAGATAACAGCAAGTAAATAGAACTTCACAAGCTAAAATAACTTTACAAGTATTTCTTTACCTTGGCCAGACTCTGTTAGCTCAGATTTTTGCGAGGACTGCTTCATTCCTTCTTTTCCTTTTTTCAATCTGCTCCTCTCAGCTGGAGTAGGCAGTTTTTGTCTGAGAGGTTTCAGTTCAAATGCTTGAAAGCCCATAACTGGATTTTTCTCCTCAAGAGGTACTTCTTTTATAGTGTCCGTTTTAATACTGTCGTTTTCTACAGTTATTTGGTCCTCAGTGTCCACTGTTTTTTCATCATCTTGTTTCTCATTTTCTTCCCTGTTGCTCAAAGCTAGTCTTTCATCTTTATTAATGTGTTCAAGTTCTAATTGTATCTGCTTATACTTCAAGAGCAGATCCTCAAAACTTTCTTCCACAGAGCTTTCATTTTTAGAAGAGTAGTTCTGCTTTCTAGATGGGGACCTTCCAAAAGCTTTGGCTGAATTACTGGTCAAGAAATTTAAGACAGGAACTTGTATAATCTTAAAACAGGGGCAATATTACCACTGAAGACTAAATTAAGACAAATGTAACTTATGATCATTTTCATATATTCTACCTTAAGGGTAGCTTGAAAAATATCCTTAATAAATATGAGTAGCATGCAAAAGCTGTAGCCATTACTACATATTGACAAACATTTTCTCAAACCAACAATTTCAAATATCCTACTTATAACAAGAAGGTCATGAATTGCTGAGAAGTCTTGTCTCTTACTCACACCATCCTCCTGGAAACAACAGCTGTAATGCTGAGATGGTTCTCTGTGACAGAAAGTCAGACTTCCAGAGTTCCTAACTCCAGTACTGACTCCCCATCTGACATTCTGAAAAAGACAGGTTAAATTCCTTCTCACTCATTTTATCCTTTCATAAAATGCCATGTCTAGCCAATACTAAGTCTGGCCATAGCACAATTACACACTGTAATAAATGCAGTTCAGCAAATGAGGTAAGGCACAAAAGAATCAATGAACAACTAAAGAGAATTAAGAAAAGGAACAAAGACTTGTGATCAAAACATTCAGAAATGCTGAAGATTACTGGGAATTACTAATTACTCAGAAAAGGTTGCTTATGAATGTCCAAGGCAAGGAGTGGAAATATTCTTTGGCACCTCTACCCAGAACAAAAATTGTCACCATTTGAGGTTCAACTCCTCTTACCTTAACCTGACAATTGAAAATTATCCTGTAAAATAATTATGCTCAAGGGGAAATCTTTTAAGATACCAAGTCAGGTTTTACTCATTTGACTCACAGTATCAACCCCACTGTGATAACAGCTGACTCACACCCAGTTACACAAAATGCTTTTTCAACAACGTCATCTCTTAAAACAATATACAGAGTAAAACTATAAGCTAAAATAGGTGTCCTCTGAAGACAGACATACTGAATACAGAAGAAAACATATTTGTCTTTTGCTCACAACAAGCATCAACTACTTGGATGCTTTGCTATGTTAAGTTCTAACATAAGTATAAAGAATCTTGAGATGTATCCTACAAAAGCTACTTCCATAATACCAGGAAATGTTCTGCTATACAGTGCTTTCTGAAGTGTCAGCACAAAAAGCAGAAACTAACAAATATAAACTACATAGAATCCAAAAAGCAATCAAACAATCTATAAATACGCTGAAAATACTAAAAGCTATGTGCAGTATAACACCAAATTATGCAATAAGCATATTTGTGAAGTTCTCTTCCAACACATTTCTACTTTCAAGAACCAGTTACTTCCCTGTTGTAAGCTACAGGAAATTCTGAAGCTAAGTGACTTATCATCATTTATAAAAGTAAGTCTAACTGCTATTTGCTATTGAAATACTTCAATAGCTTCTAAAGTCATCTGGAGATGGATAACAAGACAGTTTTGAGATGTTTTTTGTGCTCACAATAATACGATTGCTAGAAGCTCCCACAATGGTGTTAACCAGAAATTCTGTGGTTCACATATGTGGAAATATTTTTATCTACACACAGATAATTTTATTCTACACACAGAATGTAAGACTCCATGAAGTTTCATGACAGGCAGACAGGCGTGGATATATTAAAACAACAACTGTGCTTCAATCAACTCAAGAGAAACTTCATCTGAGAACCAAAATGAAGAAACTGGGAGTCAGAAATGAAGAAAAATGTACGCTGTGAAGAGTTCAGAGTTCAGTGGAAACAAAGTTCCATTTTGGTACTATATTTCAGACTCAAATTCCACAAGTCTCTATGCAAGAATTTCTGGAGAATTACTATATAACAGCTTCACATTAAAGTTGCCAAGAATTGAAAGAGAAAAGCCTATTAAAAGCTAACACCCCAAAAAAAGAGACAAGAACTCTTTAAGTGTTCCACCATGTCCTTTACTCCACTTACATATATATTACTACAAAACGTGGTGCAAAGCACAAGTTCCAAGGATAAACCAAGTAAAAAATCTCTGTCTTACCAGACTGTCATGGGTTAACACCAGTCAGCAACTTACTACCACACAGCCACACTCTCACTCCTCCCTCCCCTCCATGGTGGGATGAGGAAAGAACTTGGAAAAAGGTAACGTGGGTTGAGGGAAAGTCAGTTGAAAAAAGAACAGTTTAATAATCAAGTAAAATAGTAATAATAATGAAAAGGGAGGTAACAAAGAGAGTGGAATAACGCCCAAGGAAGGAGGGGGATACACAATACAATTGCTCACCACCCACTGAGAGACGCCCAGCCTATCCCGAAGCAGCAATCAGTGGCTCTCAGCCAACTCCCGACAGTTTATACACTGGGTTTGACATTCTGTGCTATGCAACACCACTTTGGCCAAGTTTGGGTCTCAGTTTTGCGCACTATCAGGTTCTTGTGCACCTCCTCACTGGCAGAGCATGGGACACTGGAAGTCAACTTAGTGTAGGCACTACTCAGCAACAGCTAAAACATCAGTGTGCTATCAACATTATTCTCATACTAAATCAAAAACACAGCACTGCACTAGCTAGTAAGAAAAAAAGTAACTCCATCCCAGCCAAAACCAGGATTCAAGACACTTAAAACATTTTACTTTCCAGGGGGAACTTCAAATACCATTCCGGGCCACGACAGGCCATGAGCCTCCTTGTATCAGCTGGTAAGAAAGTCTCCTCTGAAGTCACGTGCCAATGAGCTACACCAGTACTCCATTAATGTTAGCAACATGGAGGTACCTTAACATTTATGAACTCTCTAATATTGACTCTATTAAGGGGCAAGGATGTGAAAAACACAAAGTACTCATATTGAGGGAAAATCATAGACCTTCCTGAACTGTATGATCCATAAACAACTGAATGTTCACTTATTAAAGAGGAAGAGTAATAGAACATTCTCTATCTACCATGTTTAAACAGAAGAGTGAATCTTAAGTACCAGGAATAAAAACACTTTCAACATACTTATTCTCTATTTTTGGTTTGAAAATGGAATTACTGGCTTCTGAATGCTCTTTTAATTAAAAGGGAGAAGGAGACTGCATCAGTATCAAAAAACATTCAGAGGTCTGTTTAGGACAATATATATACACTTGCTCTGCAAATTACTTCTTACACAGAAAGTAACCATTTTCGGCTACTCAGAGCAACACTGCAAATTAGGAGACTTGAAAGCTATTTGCAGCACTAGAACTGCCTTACTGTGAAAACTTCGTATCTTCACTTGCTGCCTCTCAAGATAAAACCCTTGAATGAAAGGTTCCAATGAAGCCTTCAATAATGCATTAACTTTACCACATGAGACTTCATAAAAGCATCTCTATTGCTAGCTTATATATTCCATCCACATTTAAACAAATAAAAAATATTAATGACTTAAATAATAATATAAAACACAGGGATCCGAGGGATCAACCTGTACAGTCTAGCAAACACACATCCTTTGACTATTGATATGAAGGACAACAAAACACGGCAAAATTCTGGAGAACGGGATTTAACCGCCATCTCTCTTGCTCAGTGTTTTTTACACTCATCTACATTTTCAGTTAGGTAACAATGCAGTTACATCAAGTAACCAGGCTGCCCCAAGCTACACTCAGAGTCAGTTCTTTACATTACTTCTTACAGCAAACAAGAAAAAGTAGGGAAGCTTTCCCCACCACTTTCACAATTTGCTCCTAAAAGGATGAAATATCAGAACTCTGATAGTCACCTAAACAAATCTTAGGAGCAATCAGTGGAGAACATCCTACAGGGAATGGTGGGTATGGCTTTCATCTGAATGCCCATATAAACCACACTTTGTGTATGCAGACCCACTTCAGCTTAGCGGAAACAGGCTAAAGCTAAACCTATGTGTAATAGCCTCTGAAGGGATGAAAGTGAAAATGAAAAAAATAGTAGATCCTTCATTGCACAATATAGGAAATTAACAAGCTTAGCTTTACAATTTTAACACTAATTATACATATTAAAACTGCCGCACCAAAGACTGACCCCAGTTCAAATATTCGTACTTGGGGCTAGAAAAGCAGCCGCCCGGAATCCAACCGACAAAAGCTTCCTTTCAGACTATGCTTTTTCCTTTTCCCGACACGCGATGGATCGGCCAAGCCGCAAGCCGGGTCACGGCAGTAATCCGACTTCCCAGCAGCCTCTCCTTGAGCAGGGCCGGCTGCCCCAGCCAACCCCCAGGATTAGCTTGAGAGCCTCCCTCTCCCTCACCGCTGCGGGAATCCCGCTGCCAGAGCGGGAGGGAAACGCGACCCTTCCTAGGGCTTTCGGCCACGTAGCGCGGCACCGCCACACCCAGGCCCACCACAGCAGCACGGGCCCTCCGCCCCCGCTCACGTCTCAAGGATACATTTTCGAGGCGATGGCTCCCTCCAGCCCTGGCTGCTACTGAACCCGCCGCTGCCTCCCCCTCCGGGCGGCCTCCCCGGAGGGTTGCCCGGCCGATCGCTGCAGCCTCGGCTCCGGCCCCAGCGCCCACCGCCCCGGTAGGGCCGGCCTCGGAAGCGGAATCGGTCCAGGGCATTGTGGCTGCGCTCCCAGAAAGAGAGCCGGGGGCCCGTGTCGGAGTGCGAGCCCGGCGGCATCCGCGGCGCCGGCGGGTGGGAGCGGAACGAGTCCTTAGGCCGGTACCCGCCGTGGCCGTGCACGTGTCCCGTATCGGGCGGGGGCTGGTGCCGCGAGCGCGGGAAGGGCCGCCCGGGGGAGGACACGGAGCCGCTCCCGTGGAGCCCGGGGGGCGGCCGGCGCCTCGAGTACGGCCTGCTACTGCTGCTGCTGCCGAGGCCGCCGGCACGCTCGGAACCGCCGCCACAGGGCCCGAAGCCGTTGTTGTCATCGTCGCTGATCTCGCCGTCCTCCAGCTCCCCTTCCTCCTTCGGGGAGAGCCCGCTAGGGTCGGGCGCGGCCGCCGCCTCCGCGGCCGCCATGAGCCCACGACAACGGTCTCGGCGCGCCCTGCGCCCCCTCCGCCGGCCCGCGCGGACTCTCGCGAGACCACGCCCCGTCCCTCCTGCCCCAGAGGCGACGAAGATGCGACGCGTAAGAAAAGAAGCGGCGCGGGGCAGCGCCCCCATTGCGCGGTATCCTGGGTAATGTAGTTCTCCGCTAAGGGCGAGGCCTTGCAAGGGGGAAGCCGGTGCCTCAGCCTATCGCGCGGTGGCGGCGGGCGCCAATGCATGCGCGGCCCGCCATGTTGGTAGAGGAGGCGAGGGAAGAGGCCGCCATCTTATCGAAGGGCACAGCGCTATGTGGGCAGGGAGTGATGGCATGGCGGCGGAGTCCACTTCCCCTCCCCTCCCTTCCTTTCCCCTCCCCTCCCGCTGGGCGGTCAGTGGCAGCTCTCCTTACCTCTGTCCAGGCTGCACCAACTAATGTGCTTCGGGGGCTTGGGCCTCCTGAGTGCTCATTGCGGGTGCTGGGTACCATTTCTCTGTTGGTGGGGTCCGTGCCCTTCTGCTCCCCCCAAACAGTGCACGGGCTGCTAAAGAAGGGAAAGCAGCAGGTGTTCAAGCATAAACTCCCAGCACCCTCCTTCTAGCTAAACTAATGTTAAAATCTTTAAGAAGGAGGTTTCTGCGAAGCTTTCCTGACCTGTAATTGCCTAGAAGTTCAGATTGGCCCTAATGCCTTCAGTGATATAAGTGACAAGCAAGCATCAGAGAAGGTAAAGCAACTGCATGAACACCTATAATAATTTGTTTTATTTTCCTATCTCTAAGTAGCATTCTGTTGCTATCTCGTTGGTTGTTAAGGGATGCAACATCCTACCGAGAGTGCTGACTGGAGAACAGTGATGACTCTCTTGTGCAGAAGAAACCTCATTTTAAATAATGCCTTTCTAGGTTAGATCAGTGTCTCCTGAAAACTCACAAAACCTGACTTTTAAAACTGAGAAACGAAAGATTCTTTTCTATTATGCATGCTAAATGTATTTGCAGATTTGCCATGATTTTCGAAATTGGAGAAAGATGACTGCATCTTTGTGCTTTTCCTGAGAGTGAATTATTAAGATGTTTTGTTGGGTATTTTTTAGTGAGTAACATGCCATGAAATCACAAGCACCATAATAAAACTCAGTATCATGTTACTATTTATTTTCTTTGCCATCCTCTCTAGACTTGGTTTGAATCCAACAACAATAAAGAGAGTGGATAAGACATATGCTTTGTAAAGTCCAAAATGTCGTGCCAAACAAGCTTACTTTTCTTTGCTCAAAGCACTTTTTACCCTCTTTTTTTGATCTAACTGAACAAACTACATGATTCAAATAGATCCCAGTGACTTCATACAAAACAGGGCAGAGTAATGGAATGTGTATAGCGTATCCTAAATTTCTCTCTTTTTTTCTGATTAAAATAGTGTGCATTCTTTGAAGATACTTACAGGGAAGTGAGTTAAAGGTTTGCTGTTTCACTCCCCCTCCTCACACTACATATCCATCATTCTACATTAATGTGCTATTTGTGTCAGTACTTCTATTTAAATAGTTTGTATCTCCAGGAATCAGGCTTGCATTATTTTATGTATCCCACAGTATTAAAAACATGCAAATACAACATAGGATATACTGAAAACTTTTTCAAGTAGCAGCTGGACGTCAAGCAGGTCTCTTAAACATTGCTAGGTGCCTATGTCCATCTCTGGAGTCTAATCCACTGTAGAGGAAAGCAGTTTCAGTGTCACTACATGTAAGCTGCAGAAATTTCCCTCCCAGCACACGTCCTTACTTGGGCATCCCGGAACTTTTCATACATCTGATTCCAGTTGCCTTTGTACAGTTACCTTTATTTCTAAGTGGTTTCATGCACCAGTAGCAGGAAATCAGTATCAGTATCTTTTAGACTGAAAAGGAAAATGTTTATGGAACTGTAAGGTACTGGCAAAACATCAGCTCTTTTATGGGAAATTACCCTGACGTGGATATTCCCACTCTATTGATTGTTATTGTATGTTTGCTTACTGTTCATCCAAGAAATGTGCTGAGTTTATTCCACCATGCTATATGATCTGTATTATAAATTTCTATCAAAGAGAAAACTTAACCCTCTGTACTTAATCATCTGTAAAAGAAGACCCTAAGAATCTTCCAGTGGTTTTGCATATCCTATGGTATCGTATGTCCTTTCTTTCATTTCAGTCATCTGATACTCCCAGCTTTTTGCTATCATCTAGGGTTATCATGCAAGTAATTTTAAATTTTCAGAAAGAAGCAGATTCACCACAGTTAATAAATAGGGCAATTGATAGTCTTAAATTCTTTTCTGTAAAGGGTATAAAATGGCTTGTGTAAAAAGAATGTTTTTTCTGATGGTTTTGCTACCTACACATTTGAACACAGGCCATAAACATTTGTAAACTGCAAGGGAGCTGCCATTCAAATAGAAACAAGAAACATGAAGAACATTGCAATGTGTGAATTTAGGACAAAAAATAAAGAAATTTTATTTTAGCTGCACTTGACTTCATGCCTTTGAAGCAGATTATATTGCTGCTGGAGAAAAAAAGAATTGTATTAAATACTGAATATATTTTCAGTAAAGGACAAATAGAATAATTTAAAATACAGAAGACCATACATTTTAATACAGGAGCACAGAATTTGACTTGTTTCAAAATTTGAGGCAGGAAATTAGTAACATGTTTACCATGTAAATTAAATTTAACGATAAAAAGTAAAGTGAATTTTGTTTTTACAGAAGCACAGTCTGAGTTATAAGGACTGGGCCAGGTTTCAGAATATAAAAGACGTTCAGTTTCTTTTGGTGCTATAATACATGGCTTAGGCTAAAATTATTTTTGCTCTTCTTGTTTTGCAAGTGTCAATTACAATCATAGGTTCTGGGTGGATCCCCTGCTTGGTGAGGTAACAAAGATTAATGTATTCTTTGCATTTCTTCCACAGTTTTGTGGTTATTCCTGTGCTGTGCCTGTGCCAGCTGACACACTGTCCAGTTTACACATCATTTGACATGTTAGTTGCATGATCTCACATAATTTTGTTGTTCTGTTTCTTAACTAATTTCTTCTGGATTTTTCAATTCTTTTTTTTAACAGAAACCTGTGAGAAATCTTCCAAAGAAGAAAGCAGTTTCTATCCAAGCAGGAACATCCAACACCCAATTTAAAAATAAACACTACGTGTAGGTAAGTTCTTACTGAACACAGTCTGAACACAATGTCTTGAACACAATGTATCCAAAATACATACAAAAGCAAAAAGAAGTAAAAATTAGAGGAGACCATACGTTTGAAAAAAGGAACAGAAGATCTCATTCAAATAGCAGACAGAACTGGACAACGATAGAATGAAATGCCTCATGACATGCTTAAAATCAAATATTATTTCACCAAGAGACATATCTGAACAAATTATAGTACACACCTAAAGGCATCTTCCCTTGGATGAGGTAAAAGTATGAGATATTTATATGAGATAGGAAATTAAAATGAGGTATTTTACAGAAGACTGTTTATAAAAGCTTTTCAAATAAAAAAGTTGTCTGTAATCTTTACTTTGGTATTTATGGTGAGTTAATGCTAAAACAGGAATCAGTGACATTGTTATGTTCTCAGACGTGCACCTGGTGATGAGAAAAATCACCTTTTTATGACTGTGCAATTATTCAGTACCTATCAGTTACTAAGGAAGACTTTTTTTAAATCTGGAAGATGTCAAAATGTGATTTTAGGTTTTCACCTCAGGTATTAATAGTCTGATGGAGGAGCTGAGAGTTCTGTCTTTCCCAAAGTGCATACAAGAAGCTTTTTTCTTTTGGAAGAGACTTTATTTTTAGGAACATAAAGGAGTCACTGCAGATAACTTCAGATGGAACGCATTCAAATAGCAGTTAACTCCCTCCTGTTAGATGTTGCTAAAAAGAATGGCAATTTCCTCTCAGGAACCTCAGCCCCCTTTCCTGTATCCCCAGAGGTTTTCAACTGAGGATCCTTCATTGGTACTTGAGACCCTACACAAGCCTTTAAGCAAGGACTCCTAGAAGTGAGTGACATGTTGAAGAGAAGTAAGCAAGCAATGTCAGAAACTGGACCATAGAACTTGTGCCCTCTTTAAGGCAAAGATGACTGTAGGCTTTTTCTGTTGAGTTTGTACTTGTGTTGGACACCCAGACCAATGTTAACCCTAAAGACTGTGGTGAGTGTGTAATGCTTTTTTTTTTTCCCTTTGATGGGGTGTTTGGTGTTCCTTAATTCTTCAAATTGTGTACATGGTTGATTATACTTATTTATATTGTTATTTATAGTGTGCAGATGCTACAGCCGAGTTAGAGATATTTAACAGATCAAGTGTCTATGTCTTGGATAGACATGCAAGTACATATATAGTAGATTAAATGCAGCACTTTCCACTATTTTGGTATTTTCCTCAGTGCTTTTTAAATACTTCAGATATTCCTCAAAACATAAAGTCTGAAACTAAAAGCTCAAATTAGCATGATTTAAAATAATATAAGCAATTGTAACTTTTCAAATTGACAGGTAAATACTGCAATGGATTTGGTTCCACACAGAATGCTGGAAGGAGAAAGGAGTGAAAAAATAAACTTCACATTTATTTCCTGAGACTTTTTCTGATGAGGAGTGTGAAATTACACTGTAGCATTGTCATCTATGTATGGAAGGTACAATACCATTCTTTTTGTTAAAAACACTGTAGAAACATATAGAAGCAATATCCTATCATGTCCTGCAGTTTTGAGAATTACTCTGTCCCATGTGGCATGTTGCATTTGCTTTCAAGTAACAAGTGTTTCCAGGTGCAACTAATCCCAGGTGGTAGGTAGGAGTTGGAGCCTCATGCATATCTGTATTGGATCAACTTAGATCGGTTCCCATTTGTCACCTTGGACAAGGAATTTCTGCCTTCAGGGTTTTCCAGATTGGTTGTTTTACTGACAAATTACATGCTGTGGGAAGCATGATGACACCTTCACTTGAGTGAAGAGGGATATTGGAACACACCCAACATTTTGAAACGTTTAAGTCTTTACCATAATGGTAGGCCAACCGAAGAAAAGTATTTTAGTAGTTTATGCAAAGATACAAAGACTTTCAACTGTTTGAGGATAGAGCACGTTTATGGATATGATGCTGTCGATCTTGAGTCGTGTGTGTGTCACCTGGGTATAGACTCAGGTCTGTAGTCCCCAGTGGTGGTACATTGAGAGGCAAGTTCTGGAAGGATTTTTTTTCAACCTGTGAGTGAGTAGTCTTCCCACTATTAGAGCTCACCTGTAGCTTGGATCTATGTGGAGATCTAATCTATCTAATCTTGGATTAGGAGGACTATGCAGTAACCTTATGGGTTTACCCGTTGCAACTTCCCATGGACATAGTGTGTGTTTTTATTTACAGTGATC
Organism: Falcunculus frontatus; assembly: GCA_013398115.1. Lineage (NCBI taxonomy): Eukaryota > Metazoa > Chordata > Aves > Passeriformes > Falcunculus > Falcunculus frontatus. Next base: position 2,177,260 of record VZRV01010041.1, read on the forward strand.
TTGATGTATATTAGGGCCAAAGGGAAAGCATTTGGCCCTTTTAGGCCAGTTTATTCACAAATTTTGGCCAGTATAATTCTTAAACAGATTTCTTACTTCCAGCAACTTCAAAGTGTAAATGCCGTTGGATTCCTAGGGCTTTACAGACCCCCTGGACACCCTGTCCTGTGAAATGAGTCCCCTGGTCACTGTGTGGTACAATCGGTATTCCAAAATGATGCATTTTCTCAAAAGTTTCTTGGTGACAGTAGTAACATCTGCATTTCTACATGGACAGACCTCTACCCATCCTGAGAAAATGTTTATGACTAAAGAAGTGGATTTGTGGTTACAGCATTTGGACATCTGCATAAAATCCACTTGCAAATTTACGAAGGAAACCCGTGGGTCTAGGTGTGCTGCATCTTTGGTTTTGATCCTTCATCTGATGTTATGGACCAAGCAAATTGGACAAGTGCTGCAGTACTGCTGTGCTCTTACAGAAAATTTGGGGCAAACCAAGCTTGTTGTACTGATGCAATCACACCCCCTTGCCAAGACAAGCCACTAGGTGAGTGACACCAGCAAAGTAAGTGAGAAGAACCTGAGGTGCAACAAGGTGGTTTTCTGGGGAGGGCCATGAGGAATCAAGGCTTAACTGGCACAGCCAGGAAATGTTTTCATCTCCTAGGGCTGGGTCCTGCAAAACAGTTGTGAAAGAAAAGCAGATGGTGACTGCTCTGTGGAAAGGCTGACGGGGTTTACAGGAGTGTGCCAGCCAGAAAGACCCACTGTCCTTGCTGTTTGATTAATTAAGGCATTTTCTTGTTTGGTATCACCATAAGGAAAAACATGAGTTGTTTTAGTATTGCTAAAAGCGGGCAATAGTAATGCTTCCAGAAGAGCTTCAACGTAGCAGCAAGGCACTTGCACAGGAGTGCCAGGGGATGTTAAGAAGCTGAGTTGCTTTCAAAGTTACCCCCAAAGACATATCAAGCATCGGTGTAACACAGATGACTAAGGAAAGCCAATGGCTCTTGTGCAAGTACAGAAGTACTAATCAGGACAGTAAGTTCTGCAATTTGTACTGGAGAGGCAATAATAAGCTTCCAGTCCTTTGGTGGAAGTAGAGACATCACACCCTGAAGCTGGATCAGACGGCTGGAGCACCACTCCTATGAAGACAGGCTTAGGGAGTGGTGGCTGTTCAGCCTGGAGAAGAAAAGTTCCAGGGAGACCTTTTATAGCACCTTCTAGTACCTAAAAGGGGCTGACAAGAGAGCTGGAGATGGACTTTTTACAAGGTCATGTAGTGATTGGACAAGGGGGAATGGCTTTAAAACTGAAAGAGGGTAGATTTAGATGGGATACTAGGAAGAAATTCTTCACTATGAGGGTGGAGAGGCCCTGGAAGAGGTTGCCCAGGGAATTCATGAATGCCCCATCCCTGGAAGTGTCCAAGGCCAGGCTGGATGGGGCTCTGGGTAACCTGATCTAGTGGAAAGTGTCTCTGCCCATGGCAGTTTGGTTGGAAGTAGATGATCTTTAAGGTCATTTCCAATGCAAACCATTCTATGAATCTATGGAGCCACAGGGAAGGACCCATCTGTAAGAAGGATTATGTCTGGCTTCTGTAGGAGAAAATCTCTGATGTCATGGAAGGATGCTAAGGGTTGTTCGATGACAGCAGGACAGTCATGGCAATCTCCACAGGCAGGGCCAGGATGTAATGCTACAGCGTTAAGGACAGAACAGCAAGAGTCCTGGCTGCTGGCAGGAGTTTTTATTGGAAAATGTGTCTGTGCTAGTTGGAAATATGCAGAATTTTCCCTTTTCAAAAGAGAGCTGCAACAGGGTGGGGAACAGCAACAGTTTGGGGATGTCCTAGAACCCAAATACCTAGAGTATCCAGGTGGGGTTTTTTCAATCAAAAAACCAGATGCAATGACCTTCCATGATTTCTTTTGTTTGGGTTTTGTTTAGTTTTTTCCATTTGATGTCTTTTCACACCAGCTGAAAAAGACATCCCATTGGACCTGTGCCACCAGGTTGCCTGATTATTTATACTATTAAATATTCCAACAAGGGAGCCAGACTTTAAAATATGAATGCCTTATAAAAATGATATTACAAAAAAAAAAAGAGTATGCATATTACTTCTCAGTTGGTAACTGTGTTGGTAACTCAGTTGGGACTGCAGCCCTGGAGAATTAAAATGATGTGTAGAGAGGTGTGATATGACCCTCAGTGCCAGGACAATTTTTCAGCTTTTCTTGCAGCACTTCACTGCTATTTTTAAATGTAACCTGAACTATACATATATAGGAAAATAAAAGAATTTTACATGTTTTGTCCAGCTCCAAACATCTGTTCTTTACACTATCTTCAGGAGAGCTCAGGAACCTTAACTTGTCAAGGAAACAAGTTGAAGGGGATGGTAGTCACAAAGGCCCCAGTTTAAGGCACAGAGGGTTGATATTTGACTTTGCCTGTTCTGCTAAATAGGTGGGCTTAGATCCAGTCCCTCAAGACCAGCTGGTGCTTAGGACTAGCCCACTCTCTAGGGACTTCCTGGAATCATCTCCTCAGAAGAGTCCAAATACATCTGGAGAGCAAGTTTACAGTAAAGCGGTGTCAATTACTGAGAGGTCAGTGCTTCAGCTGTACCCACCTGCTATTTATTTTTTTCATTTAGCAGTATAAATTTATCATCAAAGTCTTCTCTCCTAGTTAATGGAGAAAGAAAAATTTCTTTACTGTTTTTTTCAGTTCTCCTAATGTAAAGTGACTTCAGAGGGGAGATGCATTGCAGGAATCTCGTTGTGTTAATTTTTAGGAGGACAGTGACATCCATAGCCTCAAATTGACTCTATATATGCAAATGTTCTGAGATAAAGAATACTTGATGGCTCATGCCATGAGCCATTCTTGTAAAAGTTTCAGTGTCTTATGTCAGCCAGCAGCTGCTAGTGGTCTGCTTTTTGTACAGAAAACTTTTCATTACTAGTTATATTTGGATGTGAGCTTTTTCTAGTGGAACTGTAAGATCAGTTTTCAGGAAGAAAAATCACAAATTCAGAAGCTCTCCATGTGGCAGATCTGACTCTGGAAGAGTTCTTGAGTTTCTCGTTTTCACAGCTTTTGACATGTGTTCTTTTGGGTTTGAATCTTTGGGGGAAAGAAAAAAATAGCTCCAGCATGCCTGAGGCTTACACCTAAATCAGTGTCTGACATAAATTAAACATATAAGATGAATTCCAGATAGTTGGACATATTTACAGGGAGAAGTCTCAAATAATTAACGTAAAAGCAGGCTGGTAAAGTCTCAAGACAAAAGACTGCAAAATATATTTTTTAAAAATCATGATCCATTCTACTAAAATAATCATGGATGTTTAAAATATTCTACTAAAGCAATTCTACTAAAGTAATCATGGAATTTTTAAAATTTATTTAGATTTCATCTGACAGATTCTGTTTGAATCCTAGTAATTCTCATTTCTGTATCCGTATTCCCAAATGTCAATGTCGTCAAGAAAAAATAAATGTAGCAAGACTTCGCAACTGGGAGATAACCTCCTGTTGTTATGGTGATGTCCTAGACTTCACAAAACTGAAGGATTTCATATATTGAAAAGCAGAGCACCAAGTTTTGTTCATGTTTGTTACGACAAAGGCATAAACAAGGCATAAATGCAGATTCCTTTCACAGATTAAGAAGGTGCTC
>VZRV01010041.1:2180973-2214038 GCA_013398115.1 Falcunculus frontatus
CCCCCCAGCTTGTCAAAACTTTCTTTTTTCAGAGATTAAAACAGTGGTGCTACCTTAGAGTGTTATGTACAGCGACACGGTGTTCTGGGACTTCAATACCAATTTCTGACACTGGGTGGATCTCTGAAGTCAGAACAAGAAAATAAATCTTTATTTGACACTGTTTTGGCATGAGAAGAGTGGATTGGGCTCCACCCTGTTTGTTACCGTCTTGATTTCTCCATTTTTAATCTGCTTCAGGACAGAATGATTTCCTGTGGCATCACTTTACTGTTGTTGTCTGAAAGAATGGGAATAAATTATCGCAGAAAAGCAGCAGAATAGGCAGTGCAATATTCTTTCTGATGAGAAACTTCAGTTGCTGAAAACATTGAGAATCTGCAATTCTTTGTCATAGGACTTAAACTCATCTTACTTTTGGAATACTTTTTCTGCACCAGTTCTGCTGAATCTGGACTGAAGAGAAAAAGGTAAGGAATATTTCTGCTTTACTTTTGAATACATGTTGTTATAGCCACCTTTTTTAGGTAAAACTTTCCTTCCTTACTCTGTAGTTTTAGTTTTCTAGGATGTTTTCACATTTCGTACTTAATTATCCAGTTTCTAAACTGAAAAAGTCTTCAGTTCCTTAGCAGTGTTTGAAGTTGGATGTCTGGGTATTTGCCCTGGGAGAACCAGGACCAAAATTCTGTACTGCCAAAGTCAAAATACTGTATTTGCATGAGTAAATTTATCGGTTTAATAAATATGCAATGATACAAAATGCATTCTTTATTAAAAAGTAAATTTCCCAAAATCCAGTGTATTGGTCATAGAGTACTTGCTGCTTTTGTCTATCTGCAAAATGCAGCTAAATCTGTAGTGCACTTGGCAAGTGCATTATCCTCTAATATTTATCTCTTTGAGGGAATAATATTTATTTGGTTTAACAAAAAACTGAACATCTGCCCAGGTAAGACACAACATATAATTTTTCAGATACAATCTTAAAAATACAAATTTACAGTCTAGAGTAAATCTAAGAATTATGAGTTTTAATTGATATTATAAACTTCATAATAATGCTGCAGTGTATTTAAGAAAAATAATTCTCTTCATAAACACGAGACACCACTGCTGTCCATAGTAGTTTTTCATAAGCTACTACTGAAGTATAGGGTCTTCTGTGACACAAGACCAAATCAATACAAGATTTCTACATTGTATGAAATATAGAAGGTCACACTGAGCTGTAGATTTGAATTTGCATTCATCCCACAGCTGGATATTTCCCTCATGAACTTTCCTTACAACTTCTTTGGTAGTTATATGGGTAATCATTGAAGAATGATTTTATAATTTATTTTATTACAGGATCCAGAGACTCTGCTTAGGGCTCAAGGCAACTTTTACAAATGTGCGATAAAATCTTTAATATAATGTTTCATTGTGTATAAAAAAAAAAGGCAGATCATCTGTTTTTATGTTGCTGATTAAGTTTTTCATGTGATGTGGAACAAAGTCTTGACCAATATTACTTCCCTTCCTTAAACTTTGCCCATTTGTGAAGTTTTTTTAACTTCTTATGATTAACTGCTATAGAAACACAAAGTACTTGTTGCTAATTCAATAGCCTCAATATTTAAGCTGTGTCTTCGTAGTTGATGCTTGTGCCTCTCATCTGTATATAACTCCCAGCCATAATGTAACACTAATAGTGCCTTTATTCAGTTTACAATTAGTATTGATTTTGATACTTCACTTTCAACTATTCCATGCTTTTAGTAACATAAAAAAATGAAATAAAGTTGAAGGTGATTTAAGAGGCATTTTACATGCTTTAGTAGATTTTATATAATGGATTATAAATTTAAACTAAGAAATACAGCTTCAGAAAAAGAGGTGTGACAATTACTTTTCTGTACTTCCCTAGTCAGAACTGGATTAAGTACACATGCACTAACCTCTATTGTGCTTCCAATCTTAATCAACTGAAACTATCATAAATGAGGACTACATTCAATAGTGGATGAAGTGAAGTGATGGTTACTGTATTTCTCCTATCAGTATTCATCATAAGGTTTCATTCATCCATTTGATGGTGTTGATATCATCTCCCTTGAGTTTTTGGGTCAGTCTTCACATAGTATCACCACATCTTCCCTGACTTGCGTGGCATCGCAGCATCGTACAGCCACAAAGGGTTCATGCCAGAATCCATGAAGTCTGCTTTTTTTACAAAAACATCCCACGCTCTTCACATGGAAAAGGCAGAGAACTGGAGTCGCTACAGCTTAGAGCAAGTGAAAATAATGTTGGCAAAAGGCAGTGGGGAAGATACAAAGTCATATCCGGACTGGAGATGGGACAGATGAAACACTATCACCCACTGATTACACTGGCAGAGTTTACCCTTCCAGCAGCCATTGTGTAGTTTAGTGCCCTTTTATTTCGGATCCAGATAAAGACATTATGAGCAACTGCTTCAAAAGTCTCAGTCCAAAACTATTTACATAGACGTAGCATTTTGGTACTTGAGCCACTGTTCAAAGAAAGCATAATTTACCATCCTATTAAGGAGATAATTTTTGAAATGAGCCACACATTTCCATTTCTCTTCATCTTCCAGTGACTCACAGAGTGGTCTATGTTTTGAACCTCTACAGTGAAACATAAATTCACAAATAGTTGGACTTGGTAGCCTGTTAATGTGGTTTCTCTATTAGGAAGAAATATTTAGGAATACTACAATTTTTTTTTCCTTTTGCTAAGGGCTACTGAGCTAATATCAAAACATACCTGTTGTGACTGATTTTTTTGTTTGTTTGTTTTGTTGGAAAGCTTCTGAAGTCAGTACAGAATGTGAACAAAACTCTTGTAATATGGACATCCCCTAGAAAAGCCATTAGTCTGCTGGTTGGAATAGTCAGTTAAAAAGAGTAAATCAAATTTCCATCCTTGTGCTGCTTAGTTCTGACACATAAAGACTGGTAAACATTGGTCTTCTACATGCCCAGTCATTTCCAAGTCATTGTTAAAACTGTCCCATCTGCAATCAGACATCTCTTTTTGAGCTCATTACATTTGATCTTGCTAACAAGAAGACAAAAAAAAAATTTAAAAATGCTTGGCAAGCCTGTAAGAATCCAGGCCTGGTCACTGGAGGCAATATTTTTTTAATTAAGATTTATTCCATATCTAGATTTAGCTTTGGTTGCCCCTCTCACCTCCCAGTATCTCTTACAAATTATTTTAAGCACAATGAAAGTTAGAAATCTTAAATCTTCAGCAGTATTTACCAGAATTGTCTGCTAAACACCCTAAAGGTAAATGTGACAGAGTTCTTGAGCTGAAGATCTGTCCTGGTTTAGGCTGGGATAGAGTTAATTTATTCTTGGTAGCTGGTACATTGCTGTGTTTTGGATTCGGTATGAGAATAATGTTGATAACAACCTGGTGTTCTGGTTGTTGCTAAGTTGTGTTTGTCCAAGGACTTTCTTGGTCTCATGCTCTGCCAGTGAGGAGGTACACAACCAAAAAAAAAAAAACCCAAAAAACCCCAACCCCGAAACAATTGTGAGTGAGCATAGCTTGAACAGCTTACCTGAACTGGCAAAAGGGATATTCCATGCCATAGACCACCATGCCCTGTTGTATAAGCTGAGGGAGTTACCTCTACGGGGGGCTAATTGGGGTTCAGGGATGGTGTCTGGCATTGGTCAGCAGATGGTGAGCAATTGCTTTGTGCATCACTTTTCTTCCTTTTTATTGTCATTATTATTACTTACCTTTTTTAAAAAAAACTTTATTTCAATTATTAAACTGTTATTATTTCAACCTACAAGTTTTGCTTTTGATTTTCCTCCTTATTCCACCAGGGTGGGGAGGAGGTAAGTGAGCAGCTATGGGGTTCTTAGTTGCCAGCTGGGTTTAAACACCAACAAGATCCTAAAATCTAACTATGACCAGTGTGGGAAAAATATATATATGCATAGTTCCATCACTGCTTCTCAGTCTACTTAAACAAGTTAAACTGCTGATTTGAATCATTATGTATGACAAGTTACACCTACTTGCTGTGCAGATGTGGAGGACATGAGTTTTCACAGGATAAAAATGTATGTAAGTTAATGATTCTGAATCATTTAAAAGTTATCTCAATCTAAAAGCCAGCCAATCCTGTTCCTTGCATAGCTATAATTCTGTCAGCATAGACTATGCTCTACATCATACAGCAGAGATGTAGCTCTGATGCCAGTACCAAGCGGATCCTTGAAGAGACCCGTCTCCTCTCCTGAAGTCTAGGGCAGTGAGCTTGCTGTGCACCCTCCTTGCTACCCTAAGTATCTTGAAAGCCACCATTCCATGGTCACTTGCAGCCAAAGCTGCCCTTGAGCTTCACGTGCCTCAGCAGTCCCTCCTTGTTGGTGAGAACAAGGCCCAGCAAAGCACCTCTCCTTGTTGGCTTCTGTGTCACTTGAAGAAGGAAGTTACCATCAACACACTTCAGGAACCTCCTGTATCGCTTATGCCCTGCTGTGTTGCCCTTCCAATAGATATTGTTATGGTTGAAGTCCCTTGTGAAGGTGAGGGCTTGTGAATGTGAGGGTGCTCCTATCTGTCTCTGAAGAGATGCATCCTTCTGATATGTCTGAGAGTCTGTATCCTTCCGTTCTAACACTCCAGTCATAGGAGCCATCCCATCATGTCTCCATGATTCCAGTAGATTGCAGCCCTGCAGGCATGTGCACATCTCGAACTCCTGTTGTTTATTCCCCATGCTGTGTGCGTTTGCATAGAGCCATTTAAGTGGGACCACCCAATGAAGCCAACTCACTGGCTGGAGTGGCTGGAATTCCTTTGTGCTGCTCTTCAGGTGCTCTCCTGCTAACCTCTTGTTGCCTAAAATCGGAAGAAAAACTTTCCAAACAATATTAGAAGGGATAACATAAAGAGCAGTCTTTTCATGAAAGCTTTCAGGTGCACAGATTATCCTTATGTGCACACGCACCATCAAATTTTCACAATTTTTCTAAGTTTAACTAATTAGTATATCTAGCGAGTACATCCAATAGGAAATTGGTTGCCCTGGTAACCCACCCTTGGACCTGCCCCATTGGAGTCTCTCCAAGGAGTTCTTAGTGCTGTATCTTGTTCTGTCTCCCAGGTGCTGGTGCAAAACAAGATGTCCTTGTTAGAAATTCTTTTCCTTGAAAATAAGACCAAACAGCATTTCAAGAATGTCACATGATGTGTAAGAAAGAATAACTAGTGTTCTAAAGTGTTACACCTTCTGAAGAAACTAGAAACTATACAGCTATATATTAAAAATCTACAAAGCTACAAATACATAAAAAAGCTAAAAATCTTTAGGGACCACTATGATCCTTCCTCCAGATTCTGGGCATCTCTTGCAGGGGCACTGGCATCAAACCAGTGGGACTGGGATGGAAGGAGGTTCTCCTCCCCTGGCAACTTTAGTTTAAAGCCTCTTTACCATCTTGGCTGAAGATGGTAATTTCTTGTGCATAGTCCTTTTAGATCTTTACCTGCCTTACTTACTGTTACCCTTCCCCTTTACTGAATTACCCACTGCTGAAACCTTTATTTTTTCATTACCTTATTTTTACATTCTAGTTTAATTCTTTAACTTTCTCCTTTGTAAAATGCAAATGTACTAGAGAGAGCACAATCTGAACACATGCTACTTTCAATATATTGGTTCTTTCCTCAATTACTTGATAAAGTAGAAAAACACAGCATAAACACATAGTAAAAAGGTGGGTCATTTGTAATAAATGACCAGAAAAAGGACAATTGGGCTACTATCAATAAATTTAATTGGTGTCATTGTCCTTGGATAAATTGATTTAACACAAAGCTAAAGCCTATCCACACATATTTAATAAATTTAATACTTAAAGCTTCATTATAGGTTCTGTTTTTTTTGGTAAGCCATTTGGATATTTATTCTTCATTTGCTCCTTTATAGTCCACAATCCAAATCCTGGTATGAATAGTTTTGCTAAAGTGTTAAGCAGTGACATTTTTAACTGCTTCAAAAATGCTAGGAATTCATCTGTATAGCAACTCCTTTGGTATGAAAATTACTGTTTGCAATTTGGTTGGTATTTCCACAGGCGACTACTAATTATGAATGCTCTACTTAAGATGAATATTTATCTGCAGTGTTACTTTTCCCTTCCTGCAGTATAAGTTTTTCCCTTCTGTTTTCTGTAACTACCTAAAGACACTATCAGCATAAAATTTTACAGTCTTACTATATTGTCTTTTCTAAGAGTATGAATATTACTCAAGGCCCTTGTGAAGAGCTGTACTTAATACAGTGTTAACAACGTTTACAGATTTTTAATTTCATATATTGAACAGTATTTTGTCTTCAATCAGTTTTTGGTTATTGAGAAAACAAGATTAAAAATGGAGAATAGAAGATATTTAAATTAGTATATAACTTTCAAGCTATATTATTCATAATGCATGCTATCAAGCATAAATATGAATAATGTTTTAAGCAGTGAAGAGAAATGGAAAGTTCTATCTCAGAGATACAAAAAAATAAGGCAGAAAGTCTGCTTCTAAAATCTTGATGAAAATTTAGAAATGTTATGCTGTATTATGGCAAATCTAGTAAATTCCTAGGAAAAGAATGAATGTAAAAGAGTTATTAGCATGCTATGTACAATAACATGTTATTATCTTCTTTCTGTTGTGCTGCTTTTAATCATCTCACATTTCTGCCTCTTAGTAAATCATACTTATTTTTACTTCTAGACTCTGGATTGGCTGTGCTTTGCATCCCATACATTTAGGTAAAAGGTAAGAAGAAACTCTTCTTCTAAGTATTGGATAGCTTATAATTCTATTTTTTTTTAAATTTAGACTTCTCAGATTTTTCTTATTCCAAGTATGAATTTGGATGGGAAATTGTGAGGAAAAGCTTTCAGGTCTATTTGTCGTAAGCAAATGTTACTTGCTGTTTTTTTAATTCTCAGGCTTATCACTACTATTAGGTGTGAATAAGGAATGGGGGGCATTATAAGTAAAAACTGATTGTGAAATGAATATGTTGCATGTATTAAATATACATAATACTTTTCTGACTGATTCAGGATTGGCTTTTTAAATATATTAATTCTGAATTCACAATATTGTAAGCATCTAGATGGCAATTTAAGTTTTTTAAAAGCCCAGCTTTTCCTAATTAAAAGTGGTGTTGGTATTGTTGTTGGTGGTGGTGTTATTATGATTATTATTATTATCGTTATTACAGGACCTAGTGAAAAAAGGGCAACATCTAGAAAAGAGGAGTTTAAACACAATATATGGGCCAATTACAGAACTGTTGTAGACATTACTTTCAAAATTGTAGCTACTTCTTTCAGCTTCCAAATGTAGAAAGAAGTGTTCCTTTCTTTCTTGTTTTCTAATCTACTTGTAACATTTAATGTTTACCAAGCTACTGCAGGAAAATTTGTTGGCAATCAGAAACGGTGGAAGAGGGATGTTTGAAACCACATTTAACAAAAGACTCAGAGTTGAAAAAGGAGTCAAAGCCAACATTATTCATGCACTGGTTGTTAGACATTTCCTGACCAGAACCACCTTTGTCACACCACAGGAGAGCTGTGCTCCTTTTTTTTTGTTCTTCCTCAGGTAAACTCCAGCAGAAGCAGCACCTTTGGCTTTAAGCCAAGATGCAAGGTCTGTAGATAAACCAGTGCAATAGTCTGGTATGTCCCTAAATCAGTGCCAAGTGCTACTTCACTTGGGTATGGGATTTATGAAGGAAGCTGAAGAGTCCTTTAGAGCTCCACAAACCTGCCCCCTCTTCACACCAGGTTGTGTGTTACTATTATTCACAGCCCCACAGTTTTACAGAACCACAGATAACAGCCAGGGCTCTAGGATTCCTGCAGGAACATTTGTTTCTTCACCAGAAATTCCAGTATCAGTCTGTTACAGTTTAGAAAACAAAAAATAAGCAATGAATTAAATAAAACAATTTATTACAGTTAAGGATGTATTTGAATGAGTAAGTTTATGGGAGTTGGTTATACCAGAACAAGCAGCTGCTTGTTCAGCCACCAGTTTAAGTAGAGTTAAGCTTGATCTGGTTGAAAATTTCAGGTATTTAGATTTTGGCAGAAGAACCTAAGCAATGTCATGTCAGTGTTATTCTTGGAAGGTGTCCTGTTCTTACAAAGCAGCCCAGCTACCGAATCCCTGATTCTTAGAATCTCAAATTCAGACCTCAGATGGAGGTTTAATGAAGATTTGGGAGGTAAGAAGAAAGACTAGATATACCAAAATCAGTACTCTCCATTAGTATTACTGTTTTAGGTATCTCTAGTTGAGATAAATTTTGGGTGTTACCAGTATTTGTTAACAATAAATATAGTAGAAAATAAGATAAAGCCTTGTCTAAGGCACTTGTTCCAAATTTTGTCTCTAATTGCCTGGAGAAAATACATTGTACACACCCAAGTATTAACTTAAGCCTCTGGAATAGGCCTACTTTCTTCGGCTAAAAACAGGAATCTGTAAATCTTTGTAGAGTAAGTTTCTTAGCTTAGACAACATCTGAAGAAGTAGCTCTGAGCGATAACTGAGTCTTTCTTTCGCAACAACACAAAAATATATCCAAGTTTCTCAGTGAAAAGAATAATATTGGACACGTGGACTGTGTTCACACCTTGATAGAAACCTACTCCAGACACTGAATGAAAAATAATGGAACATGCCTCAAAAATAAATGGGTGCCGCAAGCCAGAATTAGTCTTAAATTCAGTAAGGAAATTATAATCTCTTAAATTAAGATTGCTCACTTGAATTTTCTAGCTTTAAAACTACTTCTGTTGTATATCATTTACTGTCCTTTTTTGTATTACTCTGCCTCTCACTGAATACTTAAATAAATATTCTGCTGCTGCTGCTACAAGTCCATGAGAAGAAAGCACCTGAAGTTATTGATGTTCATGAGGTGACTCATCTGTACAACTTGAAGGTTTTGGTCTACGCTCCACTGAACAAATGCTGAATACTACTTCAGCATTATCTCCTGGGATGCCTTAAGTCTTATTTATTTCATTTACTTCTTGGGTTTTTTTGAGGCTGTTGCCTCAAAACGACGAGTTTTTGAAAAGTTGTGAAGTTTCACCTCTTTCTGTGTTTCGCTGACAAAACCACTAATGTGTGGAAGTGGGACCTGTGGAGTCCTTCCCGTAGCTAACGTTAGCTTATTTACAGTGTTTTGGGAGTAATTCTGACGTGCCCCAAGAAAAGCCACCAGGCAGGTTTGGCATGTTCTCATCCCAAGTCAACTTTAGGAAACGTTTCAAGTCCCTTTCTTCTGCTGTTAATGAACTTCGAAGTGCTGCAACAAGTTTCAAACCTCATCCAGGTACTCATTGGTCTCACTAATTATCCACAGACTTCATGCCTTTCACAGGCGTGTCGTTCCTGGTTTTATTTCGCAAACTGGCTCTACATTGGCAGCGTCTGTCGGAAGGACGCTGCCCCATCCCAGCCCCAGGGAGGGGAGCGCTCCTCACGCCAAGGCACCCGGCGTGGGCCCGGCCGCTGCCGCAGCGCTCCCTGGCCGCGGCGCAGTCGCAGGCGGGCCCGCGCGGCTGCCGGCTGAGCATGCGCGGGGAGGCCGCGGGGCGNGGGCCGGGCGGTGCGAGAGCGTCCGGCCGCACGGCGCAGCCCGGGTGGGCCGGCAGGGGTGGCCGTAGCAGCCTCGCCATGAGCGCCTCGGTGCCTCCCGGCAGCGCCCCGGGGGCGGTGCGGGCCGGGCCTGGCCGCGGCTCCGGCCGGGCGGGAGGAGAAAGAGGAGAAGAAGGAGGTGGTGGCGGTGTCGCTGATGCCCTGCGCCTTGTGCTTTTCCATCAGGTGTTCTCCTTCTTGCTTCCGATGTCCTATTACCAGGAAGACTTCTTCAGAGAATACCTCAAGATGATGGCGAATATGGTCATCCTGAACTTGCTCATTTGTATTTCGCTGGCGTTCTGGATCGTGTCCATGACTGCAAGTACGTACTACGGTGAGTCCAAAGGCCGGGGAGAGGCTGGCATGGCACGGCCAGGGCGAACCCTCCCCTCCGGCCCCTCCAGGCAGGAGACAGAAAATGAGAAGAGGCGTTTGCACAGCCCCTTCCTTCGTCAGTAGAGCTGATAACCTCACTTCTGACAGTAGGTGATAGTGATTTAGAAGATGCTGACGGCCGCTTACTTGCAGCTCCGCCCAGGGATCACGTAGAATTTAAAATGTTGCTATCCTTTGTGATTTCTTTCTCTGAAAGAAAGCAAATAAAAATTAAGAAGTGAAAAGAAAGACCGAACTCACAAGAGGTCTTTCTGTATCAGGGAAAGTATGTGACAACACGGGGGGAATGCGCCAGCTTTCAAAACTGTTTTAGGAATCAGCAACATCTGCAACATGCAGAACAGGGTGTACAAGAAGACTTCCTTAGTCGAGGAACAGAGAAACGGGAAACGGTGTAAGAAGGTAGGGATGTATTCATGAAGTAGCTGGCTTAGGTGTGTACTGTCAGCTCAGCATTCTGCTCAGGCAGCTCAGGCTGGCTGTGACTTAGTTGTGTGTAGTTGCAGGGACACAAGTCCTCTCTGTGGTCTCTTCTTTTTGGCTCTAGGACCGTTCTTACAGAAGTGTGCAAAAGCAGCTGATACTGCCTGCAGTATCAGTTTAAGCCTAGAAGCATTTAACTGCTTTTCCAAGACAGGTAAAGACTTGTTCAGACCCCAGCAAGTGTGATACAGGAAGAGCTCCAGTGTCTTTGCAGTGTTGCTGAGAGTGCCTAGGGATGCAGTATGAACACTTTCAACTGCCTAGTGTCACCCTGGATCCAGAAGATCCCACCAGTATCAGTTGACTTTTGTAGAGGCAGTTGCATGTCTCTGCTTAGTGTTTTTCAGTGCTTCATGTTTTAGGATGGGGTATTAGTTCTGGTACCGCATTAAATCTGTGTTGTCTGGACCCTTCTACTTTGGCTTGTGGTAAGATGCCAGACATTTAGAAGGTATGCAGAAGCAAGCTTCACAACCAGGCTTTATTTGTGTCATTTATAGCTACCCAAGTTGGATTTAAACATTCAGCTTCATTTATGTGTGTCTGCTCTCTAAAGGTATAGCTTTTCTGACAATTAGGATATTCTAGTCCTTGTTCTCTTATGTAAGTGGAAATTTACAGTATAGCATGGAGAGACCTGGCATCACGTGAATCAGGATAGGGCCTGATAGAAAGGAGAAGACTGCAGACAAACCCTCCTTTTTGTATGGGATTGTTATGGAACAAGAAGGACATAAAACTTCTGGTGTTCATTTGCCTGAGACTGTGGAAAGACCTTGGCTTTTCAAGGTGGTGAATGAAGCATATAGTAGTTTATGGGCTTAATAGGTTCAGCCCATAAAAGTGGTGAAATTCACAGTCCTTAACATAAATATGAAAATACTACAAACATACTTCTATTAATGTACAGTTTATAGTAATTCTTTGGTACCAACCAGTGGGCCAGATGTTAGTGAAGCCGGAGTGTCGAAGAGCACATTCATTGTTTTATTATAGATCCTGTCTTAGTCTTAACTGTTTACATTTAGTAATAGTTTAATACAAATACTTTTCTCCCCTACAAGGAAATCCAAAACAGTTAGTTTAAAAATTACCTTGAAGAGATGAAAATTGTGTTTGTTAGCCAAGCAAAAGGAACCCCTTTGTGTTCCAGTACTGCTCACACTCAAGTTTGCACCGAGAGCTACCTTGGTTTGTGATGAGCAATACCAGGCTACAGCACTGGAGGGCTCTTCATACACAGCTGATGCTTGTCTTCTGAATTTCTGACTCAGCCCTGGGCTGCAAGAGCCCCTTGCTCACCTACTATGGCTTTGGGGCTTTTCGGTACACAGAAGAGAATTTTTTTCTTGTGAATCTTTACATTGCAATGAGTATTTTACTGTGATTTCACAGACACGTTTGTCCTGCTTTGCACTAGGGGGGCCATGTTTGTGCAAAGGTTGGGGTACTGCTGACACAAAAGTTCTTGTTGAAAACCGTCATGTTTATCTTTCCAGCCTATGTACCTATGTGAAATCTTTCTTTTATAAGACTGAGACTTACTTTAATGCAACATTTGTGATGTCTTGTATTTGTTTAGGAGATGTAATAAATAATTTCCCAAGATTTTATTTTTTCCTATTTCAGAACCTACATTAACTATTGGCTTTAGCTTTTAGAAGTTTGTGGGTTTTTCAAACAAAAACAAAACTTGCAGAGATAGTCATCAGCTCAACGTATATTTTAAAGAGCCTTATATCAAGGTCAGAAGAACTGAAAGGGCTGTTGTTTCATAAAGTGGTCACACTACTTTCACTTTCACATAGCAGACTGTCTTGCTTGTCTTTTTTTAGTAGTGGAATTCTGTCACGGTAAATTCAAATGTTAGTTTTTGAAGTTCATAAATCCCTTCTAGAATAGAAAGTATCACCATATTTATTTCTTGTCACATTTTGCTATTTTTTTGTAATTAATTTTAGTTCATGAAATATATTTTCTTTTGATAGCTGAATAGAAAAATTGAGTAGATAATTGCAGATATGTTGTTCTTCTGTTCCTACGAATATCTTTCTTCTGAAGGATAAAAAGTTTTAATCTCTATTAAGATTGAAGTTTAAGTATATACCAAGGAATAATGGCTTTTCAGACATGAAGACATAAAAAAAGTTTTATGAGGATCATCTGTAACCCTGTTATTTGATTTATCAGGTACTTTACGACCCATTTCTCCATGGCGCTGGCTTTTTTCGGTCTTGGTTCCACTAATTATTGCTACACAGGGTTTTAAAAGGAAGAGTCTTGATCACAGTGGTGCTTTGGGAGGTATGTTTTTTCTGAGACTTAAGCTAAACATTTCATAAACTAAAGGTCTTTTTTATTGTTTGCAGTTTAAGACTCTACCTAGTTCTATTATAATAAAGTATAAATGTAAGCATGCATACCCTAAATTCATACCAGGTTTTTTTTTCTCTTGCCTGTTTAAACAGTCAAGTTAGTCCTGTGCTACTGTTTGTAATCGATTTAATTAATGTTATTATATTTGTATAAACCTAGAAGATTCTTTTAAACTTCAGTACAGTATGCAGTTAAATCATATGGTTTGGTTTAATATATAGAAGGATTCACAGAGAAACAAAGAAATAGCACAGGTAGTGGTAGAGAAAGACCCTAAACTGATTGTGTCAGCAGCCTTCCTGCCTGGTAGGAAATCAGTTAAGAGAACATGGTTCTCCTTTCTGTAACAGAAGCAGTTCTAGGCATTTTTTGGCCTGGCAAAAGTAAGAAAATTAAATCTGTACTTCACTTAGAACAAATGACTGTTTCTGAAAAGTTTGCTTGACCACATGATAAAAAGCCCAGTGTAGTGTACAATAGTGTTTATTGAAATTTGATGCGACATTTCTGGGTGAGGTGATTCACCCTTGTCTTGTGACATTGTCTGAATTGATGTTCAGTGGTGTAAAACAGGGCCTCAAATCCTTCCTTCCCATGTCACCCGTTTTGCAAATCTACTTCTATCTGTGAGAGTTAAGGGAAGCATTTTCTAAATTGACAAAAATCTTTTTGACTTCTGTCTTCTTACCTCTTAACAGCTCTGCTGGCCAGTTTATACTGGCATTTGCTCTTAAATGCAGCCATTTTTCTTTTGGTTCTTTAGAACTGTAATCTCATGGTGAGAAGTGAAATTAGGCCTCCTCTGTGAAAGGGGACATAAAAATTAATCACGTCAAGGAGCTCAAATACTTAAGAAAACTACAGAAGTAAAAAGATGGCATAAAAATCAGAAACTAAAAAATAAAAGGAAGAAAAGAATAGAGAAGTAGCATCTGCAAAGATTTGCAGGAGGGTTTTACAGGTTATCTTAGAGACCTTGGATGTGAGATTTGATACCCAAATTTGATACCCAAACTGATGATAAAGTTGCTGATAGCAGCACAGCTATCAGCCACAGCTATATATCTGCTCCTTATACAAATAATAATACTCTTCAGGCAGAGTACTTAAATTTCAATTACATATTCCTTGGATTCTGGGGTTTTTATAGCTTCTGTTTTATTTTTGCACAGTATTACTGGTTTGTGGCAAAAGAAGGTCTTAAAAACCACATGCTTCAGCATTTGCAATAAAATTAGCAATTTGGCAATAGAATCCCTTATTGCATGATTGTCTTAGGTTTATCAGGAGGATACTCTTCATATTCAGAATACTTAATTGCTTTCCAAAACAACCATTGTTGCATGAAGGAATTTTATATACTTCTTTTTTCTTCATAGGACTGGTGGTTGGATTTATCCTTACAGTCGCAAATTACAGTTTCTTCTCTTCTTTGTTTGTATTTTTTGTTACTTCTTCAAAACTTACTAAGTGGAAAAAAGATAAAAAGAAGCAAATAGATTCAGAATACAAAGAAGGTAAGCCAAAATACTTTAATTCTTTCCGATCCCTTGTGGAGAATTAATACTGCACATTCTTGTTCCTTTCAAAGGGTCAAATGAGATGTAACATCTAGAATAGGGAACACTGTTGCAACTCTCCTCCAGCCTATCCCTGTGAATATTAGCGAGCTGCTTTGCTTTTTCTTCTGTTCTGTTTAATAAATTGCCAGATAGTTTCTGTTTTGAATATGTGTCTTTTTAAATTTAACTTTATATATGTGTTATTTTTCTTTTCCCTCATGCTGTTGCATGAAATTACTAAAATTCAGTTTTTATACTTCAGGTGGACAGAGGAATTGGGTTCAGGTGTTCTGTAATGGTGGTGTTCCTACTGAGCTGGCTCTCTTATATATGATAGAAAATGGACCGGGTGAAATTCCTATCGATTTTTCAAAGGAATACACAGCATCATGGATGTGCTTATCCCTTTTGGGAGCTTTGGCATGCTCTGCTGGTGATACGTGGGCTTCAGAGATTGGTAGTGTTATGAGTAAAAGCAAACCAAGATTGATAACAACCTGGGAACAGGTTCCAGTAGGTAAGGTGTTGTCTCTTCTACATGTTCTTAATATTTTGTTAATCTGTTTTGAATTATGCATCCAACTTGAAAAGTTCCAAGAAAGACGTAGAAAAACAAGTATCAGAAATCTGGGATTAGAAAAGGTTATCAGGAATGCATTCTCTAAAATGGAGTACACTCAATTGTGTTTCTCCTGCATCTTGTTGATGAGATGCATGAGCATAGCATCCACGGAGCTAAGATCATTCTGAATGCTGTCACTTCTTATCTCTGACAATATTAAAAGAATTTGAAGAATACAAGTTATCGACTGATTTTTTTCAGACGTTATTTTAATCAGTAGAATACATATATATTCAACACAGACACTACAGAAAATCCACTTCTTAACCAAATCACTCATTTCCTTTAAGGGTGAATAAAGTGAATTTTCTGTCTATCAAACATTGTCTCCATGGTGGATGTCATGCTGCTTTAAAGCAGCGTGCCTGTTTTTGAGTGTTGTTGGCAAATTGATCAGAGGTATAAATCTTGTTGGATGGGATTTAAATGCATGGGAATTTCTTTTCTTTATATGCATTCTTCAGATTTTTATTCAATGAGCTGTCAAACGTCTTCTGTCTCTGGATTTAAATGTGTTGGTGAAACACGTCTTAGTATACTACTTCTGCAAGAGGACATTGCTTTAATAATATGCCCATCTCAAGGTCTGGTTTTTTTTGAGCAAATCTTTTATTAGCCCGCTGCCACTTAGAGCAGACAAATACCAGTTGACATTGAGAGGTGTGCTGTCTAGTTTTATTTAACTTAATGCTGGTGAATATTTCTAGAGAACTAGCCCTAGAGACAGGGAAGGAGTAGTAACAGGCAGTGATAGTACAGGTTAAGCTGCTCAACAGCATAATGGGAACTGTAGAAAGCTGCACTAGCAGAGCCTTGTGGATATAAGGGGAGAAGATTGCTATGAACAGTTTTGATTTCATGTAAAACATTTCAATTAATACAAGTCTTTTAAAACCAGTTTGTAAATCAGCTTCATTTTATTTGGTTTAGGTACTAATGGAGCAGTTACTTTAGTGGGCCTGCTTTCAAGTTTGCTTGGAGGCATGGCAGTAGGTATAGCCTACTTCATAACACAACTCATTTTTGTGACTGATCTGGAAATATCTGCTCCACAATGGCCCATTATTGTGTTTGGTGCAGCAGCTGGCCTACTAGGATCAATTGTTGATTCATATTTGGGAGCGACGATGCAATACAGTGGTAAGAGTCTCCTTTTTTTCCTTTTTCTTCCCCCTTTTCCCAGTGTAACGTAAAATTTGACTTGAATTTCAAGAAGGGCTGAGGATGTGATTTTTAAGAATACAGAAATAGCAGCATAAAGGAAAAAGGGAGCAAAAGTAATGGTCATGATAATGAAAAGGAGCAAGGGCAGTTGATCCTTCTCCACATTTTGATTTGCTTATTGTAGCTTACTGTCTTGTTGATGACTGAAAGAGACCAGAGATATCCAACAAGTTACCTTGGAAGAAGCAGTTGCTGCCCTCTCCTTTTCTATATGTCTCATTATAGTAATATTTTATAAGAGAAAATGTCAGTTTAATTTTATCCATTTACTTGGATTAAGTTGTCACTGCAGAAGCTCCATTCCTAACTCTGAAGTCTTAGCAATAGGCTCAGATTTAAGAATTAAATTAGAAAATGTGAACAATAGTTTACCTTCTAGTTTTTTTCACTGCTTCCTGTATAAGCTCTATAATATAGAGCACTGTTTCCTGTAAGTTAAGCTTATCACAAACTAGCTGTGACTTTAAATAAAACTACTATATGCATTTTTTTTTTTTAAATTGTTGACTGGCTAGTTCTAAATTATTTCAGCGTTTATTCATTGCTCTGAAGGATCATTGCCTGTGAATTAACACTACAGACAGCCTTTAGGCTAAGCTGTAAACTTATTCTATGTTTCAAAGTTGTTTAGAAACCGTATCTGACAGTGTTGTGTTTAACAGCTTGTTTACAGAGAGAACTTACGTTTCCAGGTTTCATTGTTGGTATACTTATTAATTGGAAGTCAAGGTGTGAATGTGCAGATGAACTGCCTGAGAGACTCTAGTCCTTTAGATCTGCCATTACCGTGAGAACTACAAACTGTTGTTGATGCTCTGGATTTGGCTATACAGCACTTTTTATGCTCTATTCCTTGTAATTCCATGAAAGTTCAAAATACAATGGAGTGTTTAACCATTTGATGAATTTTTAGATGTTTCTGTCCTAAACAAGAAACACCTAAGCACTCAGACAATGTTTAAAGCTCCTAATGAGGCAGATGCGTTAAGAGAATGGGGTAAACCTAACTAATGCATGCCTGCATTTATTAGCATCTATTTCTTCTTCATTTAATGTATTTTTTCCATGCTCAGCAACTGAGTTTTTTTAGCTGCAGCAGGGACAGTATGCACGTTCCACATTTACAAATTCATAAGCATTGCTGTAGTATATATACTATGTTTTACACATAGATACTGTGGTATATACGTGATGTAATACAGGCAAAATTGTGCTGCTCATGTGATGCATGCTCTTAGGTTTTGTGTCTCTCCTTCAACCCACTTTTTCATTCCCTTTTCAATGTGGACTCAGAAGGAATACTCTAGTCTCTGCAGCATTTTGGAAAAAAATAAATATGGCAGTGGGAATAAAGAATTGTCTCTCTTTTTTTGAAAACAGTGTGCTGCTACTGCTAATTCTTTCTGTCAGTGTTTTTCCTGTTGGTAATATTCCTAGATGTGGTGTATATAGTAGCATGTGATACCCACTCTTTCTGAAAGAAAATCCACCCCTGCCTCCACATTTATTAATTAAAACTTTGAATAGCTGTGCAGAATAAGATTCAAATTTGCCCATGTTACCTGTCTATACCTATTCTGTAAATATCAAAGCTAACGGAAGGACTGTTGCTCTACCTACATGCTCTGAATATACACTTTCTGTACAAGTGAGGGATATATTTAGAAAAAATTAATTCCAGTTTTTCCTCAAAAAAACTTACTACTCTGTAAAACGTAGCAAGTGTTGAGAGTTAAACTATTAGACTTGGAAGTTTGATTTTTCTGTAGTTCTTTTGCATTATTTAAAGCCAGGTTTAAATGTATGTTTCAAAGGTAACAGTATTACCAGCTATATAGGTGCCAAGGAGGTTTGTGGTGGGGGGTTTTTTAAGTTTCGTCTGAGGTACAGAATTTTTTTTGTAATAAAACAGCAGCTTTATTTGAAATTTCCAGGTTGTGAATGTTGACAGATAGTCAAATCTGAGAAGAAGTAGAAAAAGTTAATATAAAGTATACTGATTTGGTTTGGAATGTTCCAACCTTAAATGCGTGCATGTTCATGAACCCGGTTATACTTCACTACAGTGCGAGTTAAAATCAAGTGTTCTAGATTGGTGTGCTTTTATCAGCATACAGAATGGTGCACCTGGGCAAAACATAGGATAATGGTGTGTGTACAGTTGGAGCTAATGAAGCACAATATTAAGATATTGATAATACAGAGCAGAGCAAGAAGTTACTTAAGTACGACAGAAAAAACTCTAGCTGCTGGTAGTATGGAGTGGTAGCCACTCCAGGGCATCAGCTCAAACTTGCTGTGTAAATAGAATTTATAAATTCAGCCTTTGTAAGGAGCTTGTTTTCTGTCAGATTAATTAATAATGTTGTTTCCATAATTTTGCTTTTAAAACAAATACATCTTCTTGCCAGAAAACATATTGCTAATAAGTTGTTTCTGTTCAAAACAGCATCCTTGGCTTTAGAATGACTCTTGAAACAGCTTTTTCCTCTTCTGATTTAGCTTGTTTCATTCCTTTCTTTGCTGTGAAACTGTGTAAAGATTGATTTGACAGAAGTGTAACTTCTCAAAAGAAGTAACTTCTGATGTAAAGTATTGCATTTATACCCCAGTCTTTGAAGGTACCAAATTAAACTGACTGTAATTTAGTTTAGCCTGATGATGTCTTTTTACAGAGATTTAACACTGTTATAGTAAAATAAATTTAGGAAGGTGTATATACTTAGTAACTAAATTTCTCTTCATCTTGGTTGGCTTTGTAAAATGAAGTTTTTATCTTTTCCCAGGTTTTGACCAGACACTTGGCATGGTTGTTAACCACCAAACAAAAGACTCCAAGCACATATCTGGAAAACCTATATTAGACAACAACGCCGTAAATCTTTTTTCTTCTGTAATCATTGCTTTGGTGCTTCCAGGCACAGCATGGTTTTTCTGGCCAAGGGGTTGAAATGGTTTAAGGTTTTCTGCATGTGATTCATTTATGTTCAGTCTTGCTCAGAGACTCCAAAGAGTTGTATTTGAACTCTCTTTAAGAGAGGGATCTGAAACTTTCAGAGAGCCGAAGGACCTTGCATCTCAACTTGTTAAGGCTGTAAACCTCATGTGGCAATCGGCATTTCTCAGGAAGGTGCTTTGTCAATAATGCTCTTGCTGCTTCTCAGATGGATGTAGGTCATTGCCAAGTGAGGTGAAGCACTTGATTAATTTATCTTCCATTTATGGAGCTGAAGTGTTGGTGTCTGTTCTCTCTCCAGCATCTGGAAGGGCAAGAAGGTGGAAGTAGAAGTCTGATCCACATCAGAGTGATGGAGCCTTGTGCCTATTGTCCAGGCTAGACACAAAGTACACTGCAGCTTTATATTGGTAATGGTGATGTGGATGGAGTGGGTAAATTCTGGTATTTCCCATTATCT
Source organism: Falcunculus frontatus (assembly GCA_013398115.1). NCBI lineage: Eukaryota > Metazoa > Chordata > Aves > Passeriformes > Falcunculus > Falcunculus frontatus. Next base: position 2,200,761 of record VZRV01010041.1, read on the forward strand.
ACAGTATGTAAGGTCTTTTGGAAGCATTTGGGCAGGGAAGAGAGAATTCAGCCTTGTTGCATATTCTCTATCCTGATACTATCTCCACTTCCCTGAGAATAGGGTTGATAAAAATGATGACACGTACATAACATTTGAAGCAAAAATCTAAATTTAAAGTAGAAACTCACTAGTTGTTCCACTAAGAATAATAAATTTTTCTGTGCTTTTTTGGCATCTTTATTTCAAAATGAATTATATTTATGAAGATTTGTCAATACTGTGGTACTTATCAAATGATTTAAAATTAAAAATGACAGTTGTGAATTCACATTCATCTCTTTAGAAAGAGAATGTTTTGTTCTATAAGCATAGAATTGTTCCATAGTGTTTGGCATTCTGACCAAACTATACTCCTTGGTTATTTCTCAACAGTGGAAATGTTTCCCATTTTGTTTGGGGCTTCTATTTAGAGATGATGGCCTCAGCCAAAGAAGCTACAGACGTTATCCTTGTAGCAAATGGGGAAAATCACACTTATAAACCATTTAAAAATAGAAATTTAATTTTTGATGCTCAGGCTCCTGTATTAGGTAATTCTGTCTTCCATCATTCATTTATAAAAATTGCAGAAGTAATTTAGCCAGCACAGATTGTATTTAAACTTTAGAAATACCCTCATAATAACCTCTCACTGTTGACATTCAGAAGCATGGGCCCATACTTTTTCTTTTACTGTTAGAGATAGTTGAATCTTTTGTATTGAACATCTGGGTTTTTTTACAAGTTTCTTGTGTATATTGTCTGTCTTAACTCAATTGACTTTTTTATTTTGTCATCTTTTATGGGAATATTAAAAAATTTTAACGCCTTCCATACTGAGTTTATTCTTTTGAAAAATAGTCTATAAAAATCTGGAATTTGTCACTGGAAGTACTTCACTGTATTACCCAATTATAAAGATGAGATTTCAAATTAGTAAAAGCTTTCTGAAAAGAACAAATTGTGTAGCTGCTCTATGTCTGTTCCCGTGGAAGGGCACAAAATTATAGAAGTAATATATGCACTTAAACTGTAACAATAAACACTTGAGAATTTTATGCACTGTTTGGATTTATGCTGCTTCTAAATAAACACTCTATTAGTTGTCTTCTAAGGTATTATTAATACTGTCATGGTTTCTAGAATTGAGCAAGATCAAATTTCTGTAAGATACTACTTTTTGTTTCAATTAAATGCCTTATTTTTATATTTTATTGTTTCGTGAAGTGAAGTGTACTTTCAGCCACTGAAGTGGACATGGTCAGCTTTTTCACTGTTTTATATGGGTTCACTTGAAAACCAGCTTACTATAGTGAGAAGACATCTGGTTTCATATTCATAGCAGCATGAAATGCTTTGATCTGTGATCATATGAACGAATGTGATCTGACTGAACTCCTGTAGTTAGCATCTTCAAAGGCCATTATTTTGGATTTTTTTATTTATCATGCCTTAGTGATGACACTTAAGTTGCTTTTGAAATTTCCACTCATAGGTTTCCAATATATAGAAAGATCTGAGCACACCTAAACTCTGAAAAGGACAGCATTAACTTTGGGTGTATTGAGTATAGCTTATGCAAGTATTGCTACATTTAACTATGTAGTAGCTGTAAATTGTCAAGCTTTGGGAGAAGTTGGAGGGAGGAGTAGGGGATACAGGGAAGAAGATGCAGAATGTGACAAACTGCCTGTAAACTGATGTGTGTCACTAAGAGCAGTTCCTGGGCTCACAGAGCAGTAGACAGGGATACCACCTGTTCAAGTGCTACTTGGGGAGACAGAAAATGCAGGAAGTAAAAAAGAAAGGATAAAAAGGGGGAGTTAAAACCAGGAAGCTGATAGATTTGAAATTGCAAAATAGGTTACTGCGTTTAATTCCATTCTTTAAACACTTGAATTATTATTTAGCTTCAGAACCATCACGGTTCCCTGGGACAGCAAAATAAAGTGGTGTAAAAAACAAAGGGGGTATACCACCTCTCTTGGGTATTAAGGACAAGCTGATATTCAACAGACTTACTTTTTCTGACAATAAAGGGCTGAAATGTCATGAAATACTGTTGATATTTTACGGAACCCACTTGGGCACTATTCACATTACAATCTGCTAGGACTGGGCATCTCAGATTTGTAAGTAGGATTTGTTTTCCCTGCATTTCTCCCAGCAGTACTTTGGTCCCCACACAGCCTTTTCTTTACATTTCATTACCTAGCATTTTAAATTGCCATTAAGTCACTTTTCTTCAAGCAGGAGTTAACCTGTTTAACAGGAAATTTATTCTCTTAAAGCTTTGTGGGTATGTTATAGTCTCTGCTTCTGGCTATTGCTATAACTGGATAATAATTTTCAATTTAAATACTGCTTCTGTTGGGGGATAAGGTGCAGCTGTGGGATACAGTTATGGGTCTGTTGTAATGCATAAGTCAGAGAAGATACATGAATTCACTCAGACTGTGTGGATCCCTGCAGCACTCCCAAGCCTGTAGCTACCCTCAGTAAATATTAACGCCAGTACCAAATGAGGATGAATACAGAAATGTGGAAACAAAGCTGCTGAGCAAATGGCAGCTTGTACTTGGGTACTCCCAAGTCTGTAAAACTTGATTCCAAGTAAAGAAATTCCACCAGGAATTTTCAGTAGCTTTTCTACAGCATTCATCCCACAAAGTCAATTTTAGTATCTTCCCACTACAACCACTAACTAAAATATAGAATCACACAACAGCCCAGGTTGGAAGGTACTTTTGAGAGATCGTCTGGTGCAACCTCTTGTGGGAAAGGGATCTTTGGTAACAGTATCTAGCAATAATCTCTCCAATCACATTTTGAAAACCTTTGATGGCGGGCACTCTACTACATCCTTATGTGTCAGAGTTTTCCTTGAAACACAGTAAGGCGGATGTGCAGGAAAGTAGATGACAACCATTATGTGAGTTCTGATCAGGAAACATTTTGTGACCGACTGATTGTATGAAGCAAGTGTCGTACACTTTATCACTTTGAAAATATCTTTATAATGAGTGTATCCTCCTCTAGCAGACCACCCAGCAGCATTGCTTGCTCTGTGCTATTCTGGGATTTGCCATTTTAGAGGAAGGACAAGTGTTGGATGCTAATCCAGGTGAGATTTCAGAAGTGAAGACTGAATTAACTGAAATGTGGAAGAACCAGCCTGACCCATGCTGAGGAAAGGGGAATACCAGCATTATAGAAGCAACCGCCAGTTTGCCGGGAGCTACCTGGCTGGACCTGCTGAGTCACCTGTGGAGCCTTGCATAACTTGTTTGCACCTCTCATGGCTGGTGGCTGCTTTTTTGTGGCTTTGTTCACACAAGCAAAAAGCAGAATTAAACACTGCAATGTGATCAATGTCCAAATTGGTCTTGGAGGTTCAAACCCACACCATTAGCAAGGATGACAGCAGTTTGAAATAAACAGAATGCATCCTGCAATTATAGAAAATATCAGTAGAAAGCAGTAAGAAAGTCTTCTGGTGCTCATTTGTTAATACCCTTTAGTACCTTCAGTAACTATTTGTGTAAGGTCTTTGCAGCTACAGTCCCAGCTGCAAAGCTGGGAAGATAGAAGGACATAATAAAAAATCATGTGACTGTGCTCTGATGTTTCTTGGTAGAGGGCTCTTGCTGTGCCGACTTATGCAGAGTTCAGCCCAGTACTAGAAAAGCAATGACTTCTGTCATCCTACTCTTTTTGTTACTACTTGTGTTCCTGGTATTTCATTATTTCACTTGTTAACTTCCTAAGTCCTAAAATCATTCCACTATCAAAAGATGCTGCCATCAAATGCTCCCCCAACGCAGCAGTAGTTTCAGTCTGCCTTAAACTGCCAAATGCCCTGGTTATGGTGCTCCCAACAGATTCACATCATCTCATTCCATTAAGTGTCCCATCCAAATAAAATGTAAAATGAAAAAGTGAGAGGAGATGATTCATGATGCATTGGCATGAGAAGGATGAGTGTTACTCACCTCTGAATTCTGGAAATCCTATGTCTTTTGGTAGATGCCATAGGAGAAAAAAGACATGGGTGTCAGCATCTGACATGGCACTCAGTGGTGTCTACCCAAGAAACTCTATAGTGGATTTAGCTTGTGCAGCACTATGCCAGAAAAAAAAAGCTTCCACCATCAACCAAGCTGTAAAAAATATGCCCAAACCCTTTATCACACAACGAAATGGAAGTGTAATATAATTTATTTTTCTTTAGAGTTTGAAGTTAAATGAACAAAAATATTCTCAGATTGTTTGCCTGCAAATTTGAGTAATACATCCTTTATATTCAAGTAGGTTTGGTTTGGAGTAGATTAACAAATGTTTTGCTTGGGTTCAGAACTCACCTGAAATAAGAATGTAATCTAGAAGTTAAATTATTTGCCTTAGCTTTTTCTTTCCTATCTCTAATGAAGACAGTTTTTTATTAAATGTTTTGGGTTTTTTCCCCAGTGGCAGAAAAATGGATGCATATGTATCAGTCAGTGCCCATGTCATGGAGTCTGCAAGTCCAAAAATAACTCCTGCACATAGGCCATTTTGGGGTTGTTGTCCCTAGTTCTTTGTAATTATAATCATTAAAGGTTTTTTTCAATTGTTAAATATCCTCTCCTGTTTGTTTTCTGCCATTATTTGAAGAAAGAAGGTTGGGTTTGATTCCAGCTTCCTTTATCTCTTTCTCTGTTTTACCACCCTAACTCCTGGACTGGAATCTGCAGCTCCCCTCTGATCCTGACTGTGAATAAGAGGAACCACAGAACAACAACTCTTTTCATAGCAGCAGATACAAAGTCAGTGTCTACTGTTCTGGGCATGACACAGGACTGATCTGTTTTGTGCAATTATTTTTCTTTGCTAGTGCAAATAGTGATATAAAACTATTATTTGATGTCCTCTGGGACCTATAATGTCTCCCTTCTCATCCAGGTTTAGGGAAAAGTGAAATGTAAACCCACAAAAACTGGCAGCTAGGGCTGAAAGCTGCAGAAATATGAGCTCCACTTTTGCATTAAGGATTCTGAGGAGTGCTAAGGTATCTTCATATGTATGAGAGTTTAATGCAGAATTTACCGTTAGATTAGAAGGCAGTTCTAAAAAAATCAGCTCAGCATCTTCCCCAGAATCACAGTGTCAGTCCTGTGTGAGACCATATCAGGACATAACAGAGATAGATGCACACCAGGATTACTTTATCACTCTACCCAAGAGTACCTAGAATAGGTTTCTTCCCAATTTTTTTCAGACGGGAAAGCTGAAAAGCAGAAAAGTAAATTAACTTTGCCAAACCACTTGCATTTACACTGTTCTGTCTTTAGTAAGAAATGGTCTGCTTAGTAATTTTTGTGAAGATTCCTTGTATCAATGAGAACACTTTTACCTCTACTATGCTAAAGCAATCTTAATTGAAGTGTCACAGGGTGATCAAAACTGTTGGCAGGATTGTCTACCTATGCCTTGTTTTCAACACAGCACTTGTACAAATCTTTGCAGAGTCGGTAACACTGTTGTAGGTTTTTGCCAAGGTCAGGGTGGCGTCAGGCTTTCCACCACAGCTCTGCTTCATCACTGTTTGGTCCCACCTAAGTGGAGAGCAGCGAGATACTGGCCAGCAAAATGTTCAAGCACACAGCTAATTTAAACACAAGAGTAGTCACACTGAAGTATTAACAATCAAGGGGTGTGCTACTGTTGTTTAAAGTTAAGCAGACTGTAACATCCTTGCTGAACTGCAGCCAGCATGCTCCTCTGCATCACCTGCAGCAGATGGGCCCCACTCACGTCAGGAAACTTCATTAAGTTCATGCACAATTGTAGGATTGAGTTAATCAGTTTTATCTTTGATGACTTGTGCTTAATCTTCAAATATCAAGCAACTAATTCAAAATTATTGTATTGTTACTGACATCAGTTCATATCCTCCCTACCCTAGCACTTATTTTCAGGCTCAGAAGAAGCATTTCAGTAGTCTTCAAAGGATGATTTAAAGAAATTGGGGTGGACAGGCTATTTAAAATTGTGGCATCCAGAAACAAGTGTGGTAAAACTGCCATATATTATGTAGTGCTAAAGCAATACGGGTTGAAAACAACCCAGAAGTTCTCTAGGTGCAATGGGTATTTAAAGAGTGACTGTAATTCCACAGTTAGAAAGTGAAACCATGATTGAATATTTGTCTAAAAGATAAACTCTAATTCACATGAGAATTAGTCCAGGAAGACATCATAATTAAATTAGACTAAAGATGAGACTAGTTGATGGCAACAATATGTTTTAGCTTGATTCTTAGTTCTGTGAACTTCATGAAGTGACCACTTACATGAGCCTAAAAATGTATCTGAACAAGCAGTGACTCTCAAAATGGTGTGACTGGTTTGTGAGTGACAATATTCTCATCAGTGTTGGTGTGGGTTATTAATGCGCAACAGCCATTTAACCACGCACTAATCATGTGGTAGACAAGTGACATGAATATTCAATTATAAAGTCTTACAAAATCTCCCATCAACTAACTAAACAATGAAGGTAATCAATATTTCAGTTTTATATGCCACTACAGACACTGTAAACAAGCCCTCCTTTCCTTCCTGTAATATTTCTTGAACTGACCAAACAGAACATGGAAGGGTGGGGAGCAAAACAACCAGACCTTTTCTGTGAAATTCCCATGAGCCTATAAAGTCTCAAAGGTCTCACTCCACAAGCAAATTTCAAAGTGAACAAACTACCAGAAAAAGAAACACCAAAGATTTGCATAATTTTTCCTTGGAAAACTGCATTAAGCAAACTGGGTTGAGGTCCAAGACCTCAACTTGTTTCATAGTAATGGTATGAGGCCTATTACTATAGGGTTAAGGTAAAATATAAAGCCCAAAGCAAAACACAGAGAAAACGGGTATGGGAAATAACACAGTCCCATCCCGTTTATTTGCAACTTCATCTTCATTGCGGGTAATGACATATCTTATATCCCCAGCACTAAGGACAGCTATGTTTACCTCCAGACCTGTCTTCCTGGCTTTAGTTTCAGGCCTGAAGAGTCTGTAAAACCCATCCCTGGGGGTGGGGATGCAGCCTCAGGTACACACAGCAGAGGAGGTGGCAGGTGCCCCCCAACCAAGTAACAGCTGTAGCAGAGCAGGCTGGTACCCACCACAGCCCCTCTGCTTTGTTTACATGATCGTCCTGGTGTCCAGTCACTTGTCCTTTATACAATATATTTTAAAATGCAGGACTGACCAAGAGTGATAATTGACAATGTAATTGTTGTCACTGGTTTGTTTACGTGCTTATTGCCAATATCTGCCCAGCAAAGCACTTTAAAGAACCCTTTGCAAAGAAAAATGTCTGTAAAATTTATGTATTTTAAGAGTGCAGCAATCAATTTGATATCAATGGTAGGAGTTGAATGATAATGTTAAAAATGGTTTATTAAGATTTTTTCCTTGTTTTAAAGGCTACTTTAGGATAAATTCCTTCAATTTAAATCATACAATGTAGTTTTGAGATTTCTCCACTCATTCACATGAAGTATATGTTTAGAATACAAGTTTTCCTCTAAATTTTAAAAGTCTTAGTCGAAGGCCCTACATTTTAGTGAGAGGTGGTTCTCATTTGGGCCATCAATAATTCTGTCTGGCTTTTTTCAGCAGTGAGTATGATGAATACAATATTGAAAAAATTAATTAAATTATTTAAAATTATTATTAGATGTGAGAGCTGGTAGAGATGGTCAATCTCCTGTGAACTGGGCCTGGGGATTGCCTCAAGTACGATCTGTATCTGGCCAAAATCATGTCACCAGGCTACCCAACACTCCTCATGCAAAGCTGTCGAAAATGAGGAATTATTTGCTTCACTTGTTAATTGGTCATGGCTTTCAAAACTTGTGTTTCATTTTGAATCTGAATGTGTCTGGCTTTAGATTCCAGCTATTAGTTCTTTCATTGTGCCTGTTCCTGCTATAGCACTGATGAGCTGACCAAAGTGAGCCCTTTCCTCCTCTCTGCCCTATTTTTAAACCGTGTGCCAAATTCCAGTACAAGTTTTATCAATGCCATGCACTGAGATAAAATAACTTCTTCATCACCTCCTTATTTCATATCCAGGAATTACCTCTGCCCTTTTGCTGCAGTCATATAGATACCTGCTAGGTTTTGACTCTCAAATTTGTTACATTGACTAGGAGGTTAACACTTCGGTATTCCTTATAACATTTCTACTTTTCATTTTCCGATGACAGCTTTTTATACAGTTTTTGCTGGATACCCTATTCTTGTCACTGTTTATCACACTGACAGTGTCATATCACTTCAAGTTTGATTAGCATTGATTTTATATTTACTGTACAGGCCATTTAGAAAACCCAAAAAGCTCTAAAGGAAACCAATTTTCAGAGACAACTGTCTCACCAATAACTACTCTGAACCACTCATCCAGTTCTTGATGCAATGAATTTGTCCTTCATTGCATTAAAAAGTAATTTTTTTCTGATTGTTAACGTGTGGGTACTAAGTCAAGCACCTGAAAGAAAGTACAGCTATGATCTTACCTTTGAACAGCCAAAGCCTGTACTGTCATCTTAAGTTTCTCTGATGAGACCTATTTTTCCATTAGATTTTGTTGACTGGCACACATAACATTTGAATGCTTCACCTAATTATTAGTCTTTCTTTTGTGTCATTACTTTTCTTTGTGTTGTCATCTGCCCCTCCCCACGGCTGAAGGTATGACTGCCCTGGTGAAGATGGGTGTATCAGGGCTTGTGTGTGTACAGAAGGCTGTGCAAGGCTGTGTGCAACAGGCAATTAACCATTACCAAAGAGTAGTTCTGTGAACAGGCTGGCTGCTGCTTCACAGATGATGATTTGGATGAAGATGTACAGGTGATTAAGTAAGCCTTCCATGATTCAAAACAGGCTGGTTTTGCTCACAGCAACTCATTTTTATCCTCTCCTCACTGCTTAACTGGAGCTCAGTGGCACTGAAACTGGTAGGTTTTGGGATGTCCCTGAGGAACTCTTTTGGCACCCACACTTCCTTTCTACGTTCCCATTCCTTTATAGAACCTCTTGGAAAATCTACTGGCTTATCAGTCAGTAAATGAAAACTCTTTTACTATAATTGCTGTGGCTCACAGTCAGCACACTGCAAGATATGGGATCAGCCGGGGATCAGCTTGCACATCTCTCTCACCCTAAGCAGAGTCTGAGGAAGCTTACAGTGCCACTGACGTCCCCATCTCCTGCTGTACCACGCAGCAGCAAGTCATTCTGGTGCAAAGTTCCATTCTTTATACATCCCATGAAGTGACTGCAGCCTTGTGGGTCTGTCCTTGAACCTGCCTGCTCCAGTGTTTGAAAACATTGGCATGATTGTTTAAACAAGGTTTGCCAGCGACTGGTATTATTCTGGGTGGTTTATGATTGCATGGGTCCCATTTTCACTTTTTAAATTTTGATCAGTTCTGCCTTCCTCTGGAATTTCCCTGCCAGCATGTGTTTAAAATGAGCATTTCTGCGCTCTTTTTTTTTTTTTATGTTTTCATTCTTAATTCTGTTGTAGCACACATCTAGTAAACAGACTTCTGCGGAAGGGAAGTTTTGTCTTCTGTAACTCTGACACTTTAAAATTATTACCTTTGTAAGCCATTGGTTTACCCTCTCTTAGAGGGTTAGGGCCTCTCATTTGGAGTTGGAGCACTGCATTTGTTCCTGAAAGTGGAAACACCAAGAGCAAGGGGTCAGTGCACGGTAGAGCAGCATGCTTGCTGTTCTCAGCATGCATCCAGGATGCTGCTTGTCAGGAAGGGGATCTGTCACGACTGCATGGGAACGGTATTTGGCATTGCTCTATGTCACTGTGGGTGTATGAAAATCATAGTGCAAAGGGGCAAAGGATTCAGGACTGCTTATCCTGGGGGGGGAATGACATTTGCAGACAATTCTGCTTCAACCTGGAGAATTGAACTTCCAGAAGATAACAGTCTTTTTCTTTATAAGAAAAAATAACGTTGTTCCTTGCTGGCATTGTTTCTTAGGTAGAAATACTTATTTCTATAAATCAGAAACAAATTTCATGCTGCACGAAGCCTCCAAGGACATAACTGAACCTGTCGAGTACATCCCAATGGGTACATGGAGTCTCTCAGCAGAAAGTGAGAGGGTAAAAAGTGTTCAGGAAAGTCCCTCCAGGTCAAGATGCTTTTCAAATTTTTTTTCTCTTTTTTCTTTTCTTTTTTCTTTTCTTTTCTTTTCTTTTCTTTTCTTTTCTTTTCTTTTCCTTTCTTTCTTTTCTTTTCCTTTTCTTTTTTCTTTTCTTTTTTCTTGTCTTTTATTTTCTTTTTTCTTTTCTCTTTTTCACATACTTTACTCTTCACCTTTATTCTTTGTCTTTTGAACCTGAATCTTTCTTTTTGCCAATATTATTAACTTCATTTTAAGTGGGTTTTTTGTTGTTATTGTTGGGTTGGGACTTTTTCCCTGTTCTGATTTCTTGCTTTTTTGGACATCTTGTACTCTTATGGGCATTGATCTTATACAACTGTACATTATTTGGCTGAGATTTTGTAATATGATTCTTTTCCAAGCAAATCCAATAAAATCAGATCATTTTGCTGCAAGTATATCAAATTATGCTCAGAAATAATCTCCAAAGGAAAAAAATGGAAATATAAGACTGACATTATCTGCAAATCAACTGCTACCTTTATAATATTCAGTACATAATTATCCCAGAAATGAGCTGTGTGTTGTCCACAGCTTGGGAGGTACTGTTTATGCTGTTGTGGGTTTGATCAGCTAAAGTATCTCCACTGACAGCTACTGCATACACTTAAGTTCACAGTGGAATTAACACATTTAATATTTTCATGAGGAGATCTAATAATGCAAGCTGAAAAAAGCACATTATTTTCAGTTTTAGAGATGACACCACCTGTGAAATAAAACACTTGAGTAACATCTTACCAGGAATGACCAAAGGTCATGGCAATGGATACAGTAGTACAATTTGTTTGGGTTTAATAACATACAGAGTACTGTAGTATCTTCATGAAATATAAAATATATCTTGAAAGGCATTTCTCATGCAGGTGTAATCAGCAACACAGCTAACACAGAAGGTCTGTACAAGTGTTTTTAGGGAGCTGTGTAAAAAGGGGAAGCAAAATAAAATAAGGAAAAAGAGCCATTCTCTTCTCAAATTCTCTGAAACAAAAGAAACACTTCCCAAATTAAATTAACTTGGTAACAGTCACATAGTTAAACCTACAGATTTTACAAAGTCGTGTATGAGATTACAGTGAAACGTGGCACTTCAGGTAGCTCTGACAGAATTTTCTGTTTTCAGACAAATCAGCCTTTTAATTTCATTTAATACAGGTGACTGAAGTTTTGGAAAGTACAGGACTTTTCGTACAACAAAATCAGTAATTACTGGTTCCATACCACAGAGGAGAACAGAAATGATGGAATACCGTAGTTACTTGCAGCAGTCTACTGGCAGTGGAAAATGAATCGTTTGACTCTGCGCCATGGCAGAGGATTCTTTGAGAAATAGCCAACAGAACGGAGCTTCAGTCGGTGTCTTGTTTTGGTGTGCCCTCTGTTAGAAAAACAGTGCTCACAGTTGTGCTGTCAGGTGCACTCAGCACATGGACCTCATACTGTGTGTCTCTTGTGCAGCCCTTTTCAAAGCTACAGCTCTCTTTCTCACTTGAAGATAGCTTCTATTTCCACTACAGTGTTCACTGTAGTAATACGCTCAGGATTGATGAAAAATCACCCATGCAGAAAGTACCCTTTCAACAAATCAGATGCAACAGTGTATGGATCATTTCCATGCAAAGAAGAACTGAAAAGTACAAATCAGGTGTACTCTTCAGTACAATCTCGTGTATTTATAAAGAAAGTACATGGAAGCTGTTTTTGTTGAAAATAGTAAAAAGCTGTGAGAACAGGAAGGTTTTTGAAGACAGTCCTCCACATAGCCCTGTGTCTCAGCAGATGCATTTGCCAGCAGTCACCCAGGAAAGCCTCAACCTGCTGGGCCCCACAAGCAGCTTGTGCTCATGAGCACTGATTTCCATTGTCTCTGGCAACCTTAATCCGAACTCCCTTTTGCCTCTTTCTTCTGTTCAGCCTGAAAGAATAAGTAACACGCCAGTCAGTTTTATTGCCTGTCCACTGAAGGCATGACTGACAGAAGGCAGCATCGCTTTCCAGCAAGACGGTATTTTTATAGCAACTTGCTGAAAGAACTTACATGCTAATAAAACTGGAAATTTATTTAAAGAAAAGATATGCCTGAAGATTGTGTCTGCATTGATTTTTTTCCCCTTGTTCCATTTCCTTTATTTACTAAAAAGGTTTACTTTATTTACCTCTGAAGAAAATAAAACCAATCCATTCTGTATGTGAATGTAATACTGTTCAGCGACGAGGCTTCTCACTTCAGGAAACCCAATCCTTGTTCTCCTGGATGTATTCCCTGTTCTTTCCCCTATTCTTTCTCATACAACAGTGCATTAATACTATCTGACAGAGAAAAAGGAAATTGCACTATGAAGCCTTTTCATAAGCATTATTTTTCTTACCACTAAATGATCACTAGAGAGAGGTTGCACTGCAGTCGTTTGGATCGCTTTGTGAGGATTGCTTTTAATTAAGGAATGATACCCAGTTTTACAAGGCAGTCATCTAATTCTTGTCTATGAAACTCTACCGGACACCTGCAATCAAGGAACTCGACAGGAGAACGTTTTTCTTGTGCCTTTTTCCTCACCTCCTCCCACATCTCTATTTTAAAGTGCTTTATTGCGGACTTTTATTTTGCAAACATTTAGAGACTAGTGTAGCTTAGTTCACAGGAACGAAAATCACAAGAAATCCGTGCCTGTGACGTTTGTTAGGGGCTTTCGGTTTCCCCGGGGAAACGCTGGGGAGCCCTTAACGCCGGATGTGGAGACAAACCCTTACGGGAGCGCGGGGTGAGCGCGGGATCCCCGTCCTGGGGCCCCGCCCCCTCCACGAGCCACGCCCCCTCCGAGACCCCGCCCCCCGCGGCTGCTGGGCGGGGCCTCCCGCCGCCGTCGCGTCCCCCCCTCCCATTGGCGGCGGGGGCTGCGCGTGACCGGGCGGCGCGTGACGTAGGAGGAAGAAGCCGCCATTAGGGGTAGTGGGGCCGCGGCCGCGGGGCAGGTTCGGCTGTCGTGTTCTTCCCCCGCCTCCATCTCCGCGGTCTCGC
>VZRV01010041.1:2214053-2239464 GCA_013398115.1 Falcunculus frontatus
AGCCCCGCCAGCCCCCCCTGTCGCTTCCCCGCGGGTTCCCATCCCGGTGGGCGGCGGCGGCGCCGCGGTGCGGCCCGTTGATGTGAGGCGCGGCTCGGCGGCGGGGCGCGGATGGCGGCGGGGGCCGGCGCGGCGGCCGGGGGCCGCAGCTTCTCCTTCAAGGTGGTGCTGCTCGGGGAGGGCTGCGTGGGGAAAACCTCGCTGGTGCTGCGCTACTGCGAGAACAAGTTCAACGATAAGCACATCACCACCCTGCAGGTGCGGGCCGGGCCGGGGCGGGGGGGTGGTGGTGGTGTGGAGGGTCCCGTTGTTGTTCTCCCCTCACCTTGCGCACCTCCTCGGACTGCTGGCAGTGCCTTGTTTACAGCTTAGTGGCAGCCGGAGTCACCGTCGTCGCTCGCTAATGGTGGCTGTCCCCTGCCGAGTTCGCTGGAAGCCAGTTTTCTTGTTCTTTTCACGCCTCCGATCTAAGCTTTCAGTATGTTCAGGCCTCGTTTCTATTTTGCATACTAACTGCTCCGTTTTTTCCAGTTATGTATATGAATGTCTTCATTTGAGTCTTTGAAACTATAATGCAAAAGTAATGTTGTTATTGTAATCAGTGGACTGATGACTAAGTGTTTCCTATGTGCTGCGTTTCTGTTAATCATAGTCTTCCTCATGTTCTCAAAGCCTAGCACTAGCACTATCTAAACTTTACCGTTTAAGGAGAACAGCTTCACAAAATGGTTTATGAGATTAAGGCTTATGATTTAATAACGGGAAAGAGTCTTAAAGCTTAACTGCTTGTCACGACAGCTCCCTGGATTTTGGTTGGATTCTCGGTAGTACTGTCTGCTAATTTATAAAGAACTACAAAGTGAATTTGCACTGATGAAATGTGACAGGGTGCCTACTTGAAAGTAATGGGTGTTTTTTATGACCTACTAGTTAGTGATGGATGGCATGCATGCCATGGTACAGAATAAACTGCTTATACCGTACATGGTCTCAGAAAACACGTTTTGAAGTTTGTGTTGTGAATGGTGTGTTAAAGTCTTTCAGGACGTTAGCTTGCATAGGTGGAAGCGTGGATTCAATGTATGCCACTCTTAGTATTTTTTTTTTTAAATAAAGAAACAAACTCTGCCACTTGGTGGACCAGTAGTGGGTTTTGAACTAATTTTCAGTTTCTTGAAGTAGAGAAGAAATAGATGATTAAAAAAAAAAAGAGCTTTAACGTAGTTTATGCTATTCCCATGCATTTAGGGGAAAATTCTTGAGTTGTTTATCTCAGAAGTAATTAACAGTGAAACTTTCCATTAAACCAAAGCAGCATTATAGACGCACTAGAAACAATACAGGGAATGTTTCATAAACAGATAACGTAGCTCCATTTTTGCTGTGAAGAGGTAAAAAGAATGTTTTAGACTTTGTTATCCTGTGTTCGTGTTCAGGTTTTGGGTTAATCTGTTGGTAGGTTTACTAGGCAAGGTATTTATAGGAAGCTAGTTGTAGCTGCTGTGCTTCAGAGGTTACTGATACTTGGTATGCCACACAGATGCATGGTAGCTGGTAGGTGTCAGAGGCGCAGCAGAAGTGTAGCATTGAGCAAACAATCAGTTAAAGTGCATCAAAATGATCATGTGTAGCTGAATTCTCATATCCCGTGTTGCAAGAGTAGGTCCAAATAGATTGTTATGTGGTGAAGCTTATGTTTGTTGGTTGGGTTTTTTTGTTGTTTAAATCTGTAGTGGAAAACCTAAAATTATAAGCAAAAAGTGGGTTGAAATGCAGACTTGGGTCACAAATATCATAAAACACACCTTTAAGTTGCTCTTAAATGCTGATAGGAAAATGTCTGTAGATAGTGTCTCCAGAGCTTTTGGTTTTGACTGTCTGGAGAGGGGTGTATAGAGGAGTCAAAGCATGTGCCTGCAGTTCCTACTGAGATTTTGTTTCTCCACCATAACCAGGTTTGTGGTTGCTACCTGTGTCTTTTAACTGACTGCATGTTGTGTTTATCAAGTTGTTTGCTTTTCTGTTCTGAGCCTCCTTAGCCACATATGCATCTTACTGATTGTAAAATACAATGTTAATTGCTGTTGAATCTTGCTGTGCATAATGTGCACTTGTTAAGTATTATCTTTATTATTTTTATTTCCCCACATCTTACAGTTCTAGAACAAAATTGAAGTAAGTTCTTCCACTGTTAAGTTAGGAGATAACCTAGCTTCTCTTCATCTTATTTTTAAGTTATCTGATTAAGCAATGAAGTAACATGTTTGCAAAGCATCCTTTGTTTGGTTTTTTTTAAGATAAAAGGTTTAATCTGATGAGGTCACTTTGTTTCATGGCAGCAGTTCAAAGTATTGCACCAAATTCCTTTTTGTTCCAATAAAGCCAAAATTAGATAAATACTTTGCTCCTGGTCCAGCAAAGGAGTGACAATGATGAATCATATGAAAAGATCACTAGATATTGAGACAAGAGGCTTTCCATCCACAGTATTCTCTAACTTAAAAAAAGAAAGTATTGCATAGTGCTTTATTCCAATATGTTTGCAACAAAAAGAGTGGTGAGACTGTAGCCTTCTGGAAACTACATCTGGTGATGTTATTCTACTGTGAAGTTATTCTTTGTATTTTGTGCTAGTAACAGAAGACTTCGACTAAAAGGCAGCAGTTTCTCCTCTCTCCACACCCCCCTTCTCTCAATGCTAACTGGAGTGCACTGGAACCTGCTCTGGTTTTGGAGGCTGCTGGGTTGTGTTGCTGCAGTTGTGTTAGTATCAAGTAATGTACTTAAGGTATTGATGACCTGCAGGTTGAAGTTAAGGTAGCTACTGATTCACACACAAAACATCTAGTTAGAACATTGTGAGAAAGCTGATGCAGGAAAAGTAGGGGGTTTTGCATACAATTAATGTAATTCATAACCTGTTGTCGGATCTGGTAGGACAGTTAGAATTGGTTCCCATTGTTTGAAATATTGAAGTCAGTGCTTTCATCTTGATACAATAATTATAAGCTATAAATTGATATCAAGTGAACTGTGCTGGAATTACTCCAATAATAAACCTACTGTCAAACTATTGGGTTTTTTAATTGGGTAGATTCTTTTTATTGTTTAATTACTCAGGATAAATACAACTTCTGAATACTGCTCTCTTAAATGTGTGGGGGATTACAGAATATCCAGCCCTAGAGAGCTGCTGATGTGGCTGTAATGGTAGAGTTCCTGATTGCTTTGATGGACTTGCATAACCTGGAAAAGCTGTCTTGGCTATCAAGATAGCCGAGGGTGAGTGGAAGGCAACATGAGTAAGTTCAGGTCTATATGCAGTGTGTATATGCCTGACCTGCTTCTGTTGAACATGAAGCACTCAATGGCAGGTGCCACCCACCTGCTTTTGTTCAGTGACTTTTGGGAGAATCTCTTCCAGCTGTGTCTTCCTTGTGTTCTACTCAAGCCCCTTTATCACCTCCTAACAGGACCTGGTGGGCATGTGAAACTGAACTTGTAGAAGAAAGAATTAAGAAAGAAAATATTTCCTACAGCCGCATCAAAAGATTGGAGTTTTAGCTCTTATAATTGCATTATCCTTTCCTATGTGCCTAAGTATTCTTCAGACCAGTCATAAGACAGTAGAGTCAAAATATGAAAATTAGAAGCTTACTTCAAAGAGTTGTTTGAAATTACTTATCTTTGAATTAACTGTGGTCCTGTGTATTTGTGAGTTTTTGAAAGTCCTAACAAAAATGAACTGTCATAGTAATTAAAATAATAGGGAAAGGAGTTACTGATTGTAAAGTAAGTCACAACTCAGACTTACAGTACTCAATTCAGTAAATTTTTGGGAGATTAGAGAAAATGCTGAAGCTTTTTCTATGTGTAGTTACCTAATGCCCTGTAGGTAGTCAAAGGCTTTGAGTTTGAAACTTGGCAACTTGGCAAACTTTAAAATCTTGGCAACTGACTTTTTCTCTAAACTATCTCCAAAACAGAAGTTAAGGCTCTTTCTTATGTGTTGGGTTTTCCCAAATTTCTAAAAACTGCTTAGTCCTGCTGTTCACTCAATTGTTTGGGGTTTTTTTTATTCCCTCACTAACCTCAGAATGCCTGGGGAGGGGTATGTGTGTGTTAAAAGGTTAAAAGATATTAGCCGATTTGTCTTTGGCATGTTTGTTACTGTGGATGTAAAATATGATTGATGGTAAATGCACCAAACTTACCCATACCTACTAATTAATGAGCAGAGCCTGCTAACTGTATTCTTCAAGTATATGAACAAAATAAAGAATGAAGCATTAAATCTGTAATATAGTATTGATGGTTTCTTGCACCATGTCCACAAAGCTTTTTGCTCTATACTAACCATGACTGCTTCAAATACTAGGTTCCAATCTTGTTGTCAGACAAACCTGCTTGTAATCAAGGTACCTGATAGAGGATACTGTCTCTCCTGTTTTTGATTATGGGCCTAAGACTTTAGATAGACTAAAACTTAATAATTACAAATTCATTAAGTTTTAATACGGAGAGCCAATACGATAGCCCAGTGCTAAATACCTTTGCCACAGTCTCCTGTGGTTACGGATATTTTTGCAGAAGATACTAAAAAGCCTTACTTGCATGTAGGAGTCTTCTAGTACTGGGGTATATAAAAAATGGAAACCTATATCTTAGTGATAAAAGACAATATTCCTATCAAAAGCCATAGTACCTTAAGGACAGGTTATATTGAAGCAAAACTTACCTGTGTAGATATACCTACTTTAGTTTTTGCTCTGTCAGATAGGAGATATACTTGTGCTCTTAATTGGGTCATTGTCTAAAACTACAATGATATAACATTATGGATATTGAGTTCTCTGTGTTTTTAAATGTAAATCCCCTTTCTGTGAAAGATTTTTCTGTTCAGAAATTGATTCTCAAACACTTGTGTGGAATTCACATCAGCTAAACAGGTTTGGATTGTTGGTGTTATGACAAAAGCAAACATTGCTCAGAAGAGCTTTTCCTATGAGATTTGCTGTAGAATATTGAGTACTGTAGTACAGCAGATCAATAAAATACTGTCAGGTAAGCTTGATTCATTGTGCCTAACAATAGCTTCTCTCCATGTGGCCCAAGTGTTGGTGAATTAAAAACTTCTGAAGTTGCCTCTAAACTTTTGGCTTTTAAATTGTGGTGTACTAGAACAAATTATGAAGACTACTGATGAGTTAATCCTCAGGGACAACTGTTTGAAAGCCATCAACTACTTTCTGTTGAGTTTTTAAAGAATGAAAAGTTTTCTGATGAAGATTTACTACTCTTCTGTTAAGCTGTTTGTTACAGGTTGGCTAGAGGGTCAAATCCATTTAACATGCTGTCTGGAAGTTTTTCCAGACTTTTGACTTACGTCCCCTCACTGTAGACTAGGGGGTAGTGGAGTGTTAATGCTTTAGTTATGTTGAACACATGGGTTGTAGTGATTAGCTCTTTGCTATCTGCTCTTGGAAAGTGTCTGAGTGTTATTCTTCTGGTCTGTTCTCTCTCTCTCTCTCTCTCTCCCTCTCTCTCTCTCTCTCTCTCTCTCTCTCTCTCTCTCTCTCTTCTGTTCATCAGGCTTCGTGGAAAGCTTTGGGGGAAGGTACAATGTAAAGATGAAAATGTTTTTTTTAATCATCTCATCTTTGGTCAATCAGATGCCAGAGTCGATGTTAGGGAAGTAGCTGAAGAGCAGGAGCTGCTCTAGCAACTGAATGTTGGATGACTCTAACTGGAATACAGGGAGCACTCCAGAAAGGCACTTTGACAGCAGTTTAGGCTGGTGTACATTGAACTGTTGTGGTATTCTGTGTGCATACTGGTTGCTTGTGTAGGCAAGCAGCAAGCTGGTTCAAGCAGCTCGTCTGGCCCATGGTGCTTTCCATGCACGTGACTCTTGGTTCTGTGGCTGGTCAGTGCTCATACAGAGAGCTCCTCTTGAGCTGCTACAATCCAGCCTAAAATAATCTGTGATGAATGTATCATAGAATATCGCTGAGTACTTGTTTGAACCCAAATGCAAATTGAGGTAAAACTGACTAAAATTTAAGGCAGAAGACAAAAGTTAGCCCTTGACAACTGAATTGTTTGATATTAACATGTTACTGCTAGTCTTTAGAATGGGGGGAGCAGTTTCCTGATGTATCAACACCTTGAGACCCTGTTCTGGTCCATTAAACTTGTATTAAATTATATTCCTTTTTTAGCTGTCAAATTACAGACTTGGTAACAGACGTGGTATTTGAAAATGTGAATCATGCAAGCTTGGAGAAAACCAGACCTACTTGAGTTACTGAAATTAGACTAACCTTGCAATGTGCTCTGGTCCTGTAAAACATTTCCAGAAGTTAAAGTAGTGGAATTCTAAAGCAGCTTGTATGCTTATTCTCAGGCTTTTACAGCTCAAACAAACAAAACCAGAGAACCAAAAAACAAGTGGAGGTGAGTTGTGAGCTCACTTCAGCAAAAAAGGGAAATACAAGGAAAGTTGTGAAATACCAGTGTTCCAAGATATTTAGTGATAAATTAAAACAATTGTTTATGGTTCTAGTAGCTTACTAATAGTGAACTACTTTGCCTAATTCCTGCAGATTAAAAATCCTGTTAGGTTGGTTCTTACCCAAACTTCATGTACTCTTGTGAAATGCTTTGAGTTCAGCTTAGACTTATCAGTGAATTCAGACTCTTTCCACACAACTCATCTTTCCCAAATCATTCAAAACAACAGCAAAAAGATGTAGTAAATGATTGGCTTAACCCAAATTTTTTTAGAATAGACTGCTGGCAAACTGTAGTGAAATGACTAACTGGCTTAGTATTGACTTAGCCTTCTTGCTTACAGAGTCTTTCGATCTGGAAATTTGTCTTTTATTGATTCTGATGCTTTATTAATAAATTAATCTGAAGTCAAATTATGTGTTTGGTGCCTAAAACTTAACTCTCTTTTGCTTTCCAGGCATCTTTTCTTACAAAGAAGCTAAATATTGGTGGAAAAAGAGTAAACCTTGCAATATGGGTATGTTTACATTCCTAATTTTTTTCTAATTATCTAATTAGAATATTTTTCTGAAAAAAAATTACTTAGGCTTACTACATCTCAAGTGTTAGGCACTTCTTAATAAAGTAAAATTTCCTAAGTATTTGGAGTTCTTTGAAGTATTGTTTGCTTTGTCTTAAATGCTAACAAGTGTATTTTAAATGCAGGATACAGCTGGTCAAGAAAGATTTCATGCATTGGGGCCTATCTACTACAGGGACTCTAATGGCGCTATTCTAGTGTATGATATAACAGATGAAGACTCTTTTCAAAAGGTACTGGACAGCTTTTATGTCTAAACTGTAAACTGGTTGAAAGATAATCTATATATGTAAACAGAAATCTTCAGTTTTCAGCAATATATATTTGCAAATGTAGGTCATGTAATGGAAGTATACACCTTATTAGTATTCTTTTGAAGACTGACTTCCCTGCTATCAGGTTATTCAGAGAACACCAAAGAATTAGCTCAGTTGGTTAGAGCACGGTGCTAATAAAGCCAATGTTGCGGGTTTGATCCCTGTATGGGCCGTTCATTTAGGAGTTGGACTTCATGATCCTTGTAGGCTCTCCTCCAACTCAGAATAATCTGTAATGTAGCTGTGTGAGTTACCTTGACAGGCTATAAATATAAACCTGTACTGTTGTCACGGTATGCCATACTGATCTTTACTATATAAACCAAATTACTAAAAGATTTTAAGTGACATGACCTTTCACAGGTATGAGAACTCCGAAATTGCAATACATGATAGTAGAGACATTACCTTCTCTGTGATGTTTTGTTCTTCAAATCCTCATCAAAACATGTAATTTGATGGCTAGTTGTTTTATGGCTGTATTAGTTGATCAGGTGAGTTTTTTCTACCCTGTGTCAATCTGTGCTACCACTTCATAGGATGTTTCAGCTGAAAACTGGTGACACTCTTTTCTAAACAAGTTTGTTTCTGACTAGCTTTTGGCAAAACCAGTTGGATTTCTGTGTAGAGAGAAGTAGGAAATTGTGGTTGTATGGGCAAGGCTTGGGTTAGCAGCGGTAGAAATAGTGTAAGGGTACAGTTCCACAACAGCTTAACTAATTTAAATAATCTGGTGTAGGGCAAGCAAAGCACTTGTGCTAGCAGTTAAACACTTGCCCCCACCTGCAGAATGGTGATGACTTGTGGACACTACTTCAACTTGTGCCTTTTCATGCTGAGCCCTATTTAATCAAACCCTGTGATACCAAAACACAGATTGGTAAATGTGCAGAAAAAAGAGGGAAGGGTGATTTACAGAAGTTGCTGCAGAAATCCTGTTATATCATGTAGCCTTACTTATCTTTTGGAGTCTTGAAGTGATTGCCTCTCTTGACAACTATTCCCTTAAAATAGCAGTTCCTGTAGTGATCATACAACTTCCAAAGCATGACAACAGATTTGATGACAGATACCTTACCATGAGCTGAGTCGACATGCTTGTCCCATCTGTTCTTTCAGGAAACAAACATCTGTTATAAACTAACCTGAAAACCTCAGTTCAGGTGCCTCTACCTTTAAAGTACCATTTGTGATCTGTCAGTAAGTGCCTGTTGATAAAAGATCTCATGTCTGACCTAAAGTGGCCCATGCAGTGAACTTGTTATATTGAGTGTGGTGAGTTATGTTTCTGGAGTAATTGAACTATTTTATCTAAGTCATTTGCTCTTAATTTCACCTGTGAAGTAAAACCTGCTGAACAAGAGCTATGCGTAGCTATCTAAAGAACATTTTTCCATCTGTGTTGCTCTAAACATCTTTGCCTTTAGTTTAGAGTAGATGGTTAATGAAGGTTCTGCATTGCCTAAGTTAATAGTATATCAAGTGAAAACAAACTCACCTCTGTTCTTTTTGCAGGTAAAAAACTGGGTTAAGGAATTAAGAAAAATGTTGGGAAATGAAATCTGTTTATGTATAGTAGGTAAGTCTTTTTTTCAACATGACTGAATTGGAAACATCTCTTTTGATTAATAACATCTTCCAAATGCTGTACATGCTGTACAGCTTGTACATGTGAAGGGGTAAAGCTTATGTTAGATATTTAAAATTAAACTGGAGCTAGAAATTTCAGTAGATCACATTGAGGAAAATAAGAGTTTGATTGAAAAAATAAGCTGTTTAATTATGTGCTCTCAGAAGTGTGTGGTACAGACACCTGCAGACTGTAGTTTTAACAAAAAAAATTTATATTTTCCTTCTTTTAAGTACTCAAACTCATGGCTTCACAGTGGCATAGACTAGGTGCTTGTCTGTTTTCATAATTAAGTGCTTGCAGGTTGGAGTGAGTCTTAAAGCTTGGATATTTCAGTGCAAATTAAATGCAACAGAAATGCTGGGTTTAGATTTAAATCTGATCTAATTATTAAAACATTTTCATGAGGTTAGATATGTGGACATTCTACAAAAAGTACCTCTGCAGCACAGGCAAGGTGCTAATAAATTGCAAAAGAAAAGAAAAAGGCTGAATTGGGTGCCTTTTATGGAGGCATTTAGCTGTCCTGATCTCTCTGCAGAAGTAGCACTTCATCTTCATTGCCTGTAAATGCTTGTGTGAAAGGAGATTCTCAAATCAAATTGTCCTTGAAATTGAGACCTGTGTGAGAGCTGGTCTTTACTGGGACAGCTTGAGAAAATGGAGTACCATGGTTACATGTCTGCTTTCTTTTTGGGTAGTTTTGGAGTACAAAGACTTAAAAGATTAACTTGTTTCCAACAGGTAACAAAATAGACTTGGAAAAAGAGAGACATGTTTCAGTGCAAGAAGCAGAAACGTAAGTCACACCTATTACTAATAGAAACAGTCATTGCAGAATTATGCTGGAGTAATAAACTCGTGATGTTGTTAACGTAACAGCCAGCTAGGCACTGCTGGCTTATGCCTGCCAGTTGTTGAGTGTTCTGTTAGTATCTGAGTCACAAGGTGTCCTGGCTGACCAAACTGGAGCTTGAGAGTTGTATGTGATTAAAGTCAACATTTGCAGTTTAAGTCCATTTCTAGCATGAAATTTTCTTATTTCATCTAGTGTGTTGCATTAGTCCTGGCAGTTTTAAACACATAACTCCTTTTTTTGTATTAAATGAACGTGTGTACATTAACTCTGAAGTCAGAATAAAACCTCTTGTGATTATCTTACTCCTTCATGTAAAGTGCCTTAGAAAGATTGAGTCCTTTACTACAGTGAAGTTCCATATCTGCATTTCTACAGGTATGCTGAATCTGTTGGAGCAAAACATTATCATACGTCAGCTAAACAGAACAAAGGAATTGAAGAACTGTTTCTTGACCTTTGCAAAAGTAAGTGTTATCTAGTTTGTTGGTAAGGAGCTCATTCATAAATTGCTTCAGAAATGCTTTTAATGTCATATAGAAAAGTTTTAGTGTAAATTACTACTTAAAACTGACATCATTTCAGTCTACTTCAAGCCACATGTATACTGTAACAGCTCTGGAAGCTTGATGTATGGATGCTTACAATATGGCAAATTCATGCTGTACTCCAAAAATGTCTTCGTCATTAGTTGGAGCATTGACTGCTGTTCCACTTACCATGCATAAGTAATAACCCAAATCAAACATCATGTTACTGGTCTCACTGCTGCTTGCTTCAAGCCCTCTGCTTGAGCTTCTTCCAAAATGCTTCTCAAATGATGTCAATGACAAATCATAAAGTCAAAGCTGTAATGATGCAAATTTTACACAGAAATCTAAACAAATGGTAAAGATTATGGTATGTGGGATGAAAATGCAACACAAGCAGATCATCCTATTAGTTGTGTTTTCTGTGATAAAAGAATTTAAGGAAAAGGTCTCCTGCATTTCTGAAGAGGTAGTTGGTTGGGGGTTTTTGGGTGGGGGGTGATTTTGGGAGGGTGGAGTTTCTTGGTTGGTTGGTTGTTTTTTTTAACAGTGTTAATGATATGGGCGGGTAAATCTAGCTTTTGAAGTTGCTAACTCCAGGACACCTGAGGATCTCTAAGGTCTCCCTTAGTTACCAGGAGCTGCTGGATGTTGGGTGCTTTAGAAAACAGAATTAATATCTTCTTGCAGCTATGCCATATGATACCTGAGTACTTAGTTCTGCATAACAAATAGGGGAACCAACCACTCTTGCTGAACTTTGTGCATATCGTTCACATAGATTAAGATAGCAGAGTCTTATGTAAAAATGCAGTTGAATGTCATCTAATACACTTCTTTCTTTACAGGAATGATAGAAACTGCTCAAGTGGATGAAAGAGCAAGAGGCAATGGCTCCAGTCAGTCAGGAATAACAAGGCGAGGTGTACAGATCATTGATGATGAGCCACAAGTACAGAGCAGTGGAGGGTGCTGTTCTTCTGGATAATTACAAAACTGTGCATCACTGCCCTCTCAATATGAAGACTGCCATATTCCAAGTCACACATTCTTTACCAATGGAGTAATAGAATTAACAGTATTTAAAAATAATCACATTTAACACTGCAGAGACCTTAAGTGCTAAACTAGTGGCGTCTGTGACCAGAGAATTGGCATTTTCTACAGTGGTTAACAAAGCAATTACCAATGGCCTTTTTACATATTTTTCTTTAATGAGGAATAATATGCATGTAGAAAAGACCTACTTAAAGGCTTCATTTATATTCTTTTAAATCAGATCATTATTTAATAACTTATATACATTGTTGTTGGAATGGTATACGTTTTTGCAGCTTTGTATTTTGTGGTAGATGGAATTGTATCACTTCTAAGATGCAAATTGATTTTTTTTTTTTAATTAGCAGATATCTGAAGTAATATTTTTGCAGGGCCTCCACAAGCCTATAACTCAACTACTTTGATATATTCTGTTCATCTGTATGCCAAGCTGATAAAATACATTGTAAATTACATATTAAATATTTTATCTGCTTTTACAGTTGCAGGTGCAGAAATATGTACATCAGTCTTGTCAGTGATTGTGAAGTGAATAAGTCAGTGAAAGATGCAAGCTTTTCATGTGCACTGTTAAATTGCTCATTCTATTCCCCTACCTGAAAACAGCTTTGTTTTGGGTACATCCATAGCTACAGCAATTCTTTAATCCATTTCTAGCAAGCAGCAGTATTTAGAGTAACCCCTTACTGGAAGAGAATGCTTCTGTAGGCTGCTGTTTAACATTGAGGTGTTTGACTCCCAGCTAAAACAGTTGGTGCATGCACATACTTGTCCTCTCAGAAGATCCCCAGAAAGTCAAAGCAACTTTAGCCCTCATCTGTCTGGTAGCCAGTAAACCAGATGCATGGGAAACTCTTTAGATGCTTTAATACATTTCTTCCCAAAGACAGCATTATAAACTATTCATGAGCGTTTTTTTTTTTTCCCCTGCAGGGCTTGAGTGAACAATTAATTGGCATTAACTAAATGCTTCTAATTTGGGGTGATTAAATTGAAGATGTGAAACTTGCCCGATGTAGCTGTAACTTTGGGCCTTCTAGGCAGAATTGAACTTACTCCTAACTTGCTCTTTCTCCTGTAAAGTGTTTTGGAAAAAGCCCACTTAAGTTTCAGGAGGAGGGTTTTCAGAAAAAATGTGTAAACTACTATCACAAAAGAACAAAAATGGTGGTAGCTGAAACTTCAAAATGTTTTGTGCTCTGACTTTTTTTACTTAAGTTGTCATGCTTGGAAAAACAGTAAAGGTGATGTCTATGACAAAGTAGAATATCCTTGGCCTTCCTTTTTCTGAAAGGTAGATTTAGTATTGCATATGAATGCACTGAATGGTGTGGGTATGTTCTGATACACAAAAAAAAGTAGTAGTAATGAATAAGTCTGTGTAAGAGAAGTCTGTGCTGTCTTCAATCTGATTTTTATTTTCTCTGAAATAATAGATGGCTTTGATACAGATGGATCCTGGTACATTTTCTCCCTTTTTGCCTTAACTGTGGTGTAGATACTTTTTCTTAGACTACCATTGCTGTGCTCTATCTGATGTGTTTGTATGCATGATGGAGAAGGGTGGTCTGTTCATGCTAGTGAAGATAAAGTTTCTTGGCTATGCAGAGCTTTGGTGTGAATCTGAAATCCGTGATTATATGTGTCTATGTGTAGCAACACTGTTAACTTTCACATATCTAACAGTAGTGAGCTCTGACAAAGTTGAAAACCAGGTCAGTTTGATCTAACACTGGTATCTGACAACCAGCCTTGTAAGTGATACAATATTGATATGAAAAGTGAAATTGGGAAGTCTTGATGTTCAGAAATGGAATCTCCTCAGAATAGGAGTTTCAGGTTTTTTGATTCAAATTTAATTTTTTCCATCTCTGCAAATAAAACCCCAAACAGCCCAACTTCAACTAGACTTGTGTAGAATGTATCTTTCTGCCTGCAACTAAAGAGTATTTAATGTATTCTGTGGTAGGGGCATCCCATGTGACTTTTTACAATTACAAAACTAACAAAGGCATGTTGATGCTAGCTCTTAAGTGTCTTACAGAATTAAAACTGTTACTACTGAAAACTTAGGTGGGGATAAGGTAGTCTACAATTTTGTAATACTAAAAAGTTTCTGGTTGCTATTAGCAAAATATTTTTTTAAAAATAAATTCTCAAGTTACTTTTCTTACTTAAGCTGCAACATAAAGAATACTCACTGGAAACCTTCCTGTCCAAGCTGTGGTTTGGTTGAACTTTATTTATGAAACTTAAAACCTGTGTTTTGCAGGGTATCATTATGTAACTGGACGAAAGTATAGCTTCGTGAAGTCAGGGAAGCTGGTTGAAGACTAGACAGAGGTGAAAAGATGAATTGTTTTGACTGATTAACATAATACTTCAGCTATTCATTGTTAGCAGACAAAATACAACAGTTCCAGAAAAAGCATCTTTGTCAAAGATACTCAGAGTTTTCTTTACACTTGATATACAGAAAAATACAAATAACTTGGTTTTCTAGTTTTGAGCAGGATCTTACTCAAGTAACTCACAATTTTTACTACTATGTGGCTTCCTTTTCAAGGGTCTTGAATCTTGCATTTGGTCTAGGTTGCCTGGTTTGTATGTCTGAAGGAGAACCGTTTTCTTGTTCCTGACTTCTGTGGCTGTAGACAAGTAAGCTATTTTTCATTCTTCTGAGAAGTAAAAGAGAAGAAGGCTGTCTGTCTTTAGGAAGTACCTCTGTTGTGGGGCAGGTCCAATTAGCAAGACACCCGCTATAGCATGTGTAAGTCAACATTGAGCACATTTCCTCAGGGTCTGTCTTGACAAAGATTACTCTTATACATACTAAAATAAAATGGTCTAACTTGCTACAATACCTTTCTAAAACAATTTTCAAGTGCTTGCTCACAGTCTTGATGCTGCTACTATGAATACACAAACTACCTATGAAACTTTATCACTTGTGAAATGAAATCCAACAAGCCAAAGTCCAACTGCTTTAATGCAGCAGTATGTCTCTCTGCTAGGAATTATTTATGGATACTGTATACTGCACTTAGACTTCACTTCAGAAGCTATAAAGGATGGGATAGACAGATTCAGACAAGGACACGCAAATCCAGGTGTGTAGTACTCGGAGATGAGTGTAACTAGCTGCAAAGATTGGGAGAGATGGCTTCATCTGGTTAGCAGTCATCTTGCATATGAGTCCAGAATGGGGGGATCCAATGTCCAGATGAACTGTATGGGATGGTCTCTTGAAGCAGTCAAGTAATTGAGTGTTACCTTGATTATCTTACATGCTTTTCGTCAGTGTTTACACATTGTGGACAGGTATTTTTGCATCCTACCACACTGAAAATTGCCTACAGTTCTTAAGAACTCAGTAATTAAATTTCTTCTTAGTTTCCAAACCAGATGAAAAAAGCTTTGCAGAAGGGTATGAAGTTATGGAAACTTGTTAGACCTCATATGGAGTTCTCAAAGAATGTTGGATGCTGTCAGAAAAAGAGTTTAAATGCAGGTCAGGAATCTCCATAAGATGAAAGCAGTTGAGTGATACGAACAGTAGAGTATGGGAATAAGAGTTGGAGCCAGCCACATGTCATTTTTCTGCTTTTAGTGGGATGAAAAGGAGAAGTAGGAAAAAAAAGGACTGTTGGAAAAACTGAGGGTGCTGGTATTAGGCTACTGAGTGAGATGCTGAGTTAACCTTTCCTTTGAGTTGCTAGCGAGTCTCAGCGATGGCAAAACCTTAGGACTTCTAAGATCACTTCTTGGGTTGTTCTTCTGTGAAATACCATTTTTGCTTCATTAAAGAGAATGCTACTAACTTTGAGCAGACTCTCAGGCACAACACTAACCTACTTAAAACTTTTTATTAGAATATGCTAATTTATGAACTATTTACATTTCACTGACTTTGTTAATCTTAGTCTGCATCAAATCCTAGGATCTTTTTTCTTGAGAAGTCAGGGAGTATATCATGCTATGAGGATAACTTTTACTGCAGTTGTGTCAAGGAGTTGCAGACAATGATCCTTGGCACTACTTGCTGTGCAAACTCAACAGGGTCCCAAAACTAGCTCTTAATTGTGCTGGGCAGTTGCTCCTGCTACTCTTTGGAGGACTCTGCTCAACACCAGGATTTTTTTTCCATGTAGGCAAGCCTGTATATCTCAATGATGTAGGTGTCTAATAAATTTAGGCTTTTTCTATCAAATAACAATGTATACTCTTTGCTCCTGCATTTTTTGGAGCTGTCATTTGGCCCTTCTATTAAGCAGAATGAGATGGAGATGATTTTGAGAGTTGTGGAGATCTGGAAGGTTTCTTGTCTTGAGATGGCTTGAAAAGTGAGAGTCTATGAAAATGTCACCATTATGACAAAGTATTAGTCTGTCCAAGATAACAGAAAATAGTTTGGCTTGGAGAAATTTTTACTGTAATACAATTTAAATGATAAATTGCTCTACTTCCGAAATGAAAACTTATTTCAAGATGATCTCTCTAGTCTTAATTTTTTTTTTAAGACTTAGGTTTGCTTAACTTGGCCAAAGCCTTAAATTGATTGCCATGTTGTACAACCATAAACTAAAGTTTTCTTGTTGGGAAGATCAGCATACTTGTTCATATTCCACTGGCGAGTTTAGGTCTTAGATTGTGTTTATTCAATACCAGGATGTTGAAAGATAGACTGAAAAAATAGTTGTTTTAATCTATTTCCACTGCTTTGTGCACTCAGGCAAGTAACATGGACCTGATGCAGCTGCAGGGTCACTGTGAAAAGAGGGCTTCTCTTTCTCTTCCTGCTTGGCTGCATTGATCCTTGCTGCTAAATTACTGCCACAGGAAACTTTGGGGTTCTGTGCAAGAAAGGAAGTCCATGTTCTCTCTTTGCTTCTCTAGCTCTTCTAGACAGTAATAGGCACTACAGCAGTAATACCCAGTTCCTCTCAGTTTGATAACATTTTTTTCCTCAAGAGGAGCTTTTCTTACATCTTGACAAATAATTTTTTTTCAGTGTATATAGTCTCACTGATCCCTTGAAGGGGTTTTAATTTTTCCTTGTGGGTTGCCCAAAAGATGTTCAATTTGAAAGCATGACAAGGAAGGATGATGAGTAGCAGTTTTACAGCAGTCTTCCCTAACAATTGGCCATATCGCATCTCCAAAACAGTGAAGAGAGAATATTGAAAGTTTAATGGTGAGTCCTTGCTACCTTTGTATCTGACTCCTGATTCTTGGACACTCTAAGTGACTTATAAAAAATCTCATTTGAGAGAGCAAGGACTACTTCCTCATCTGTTGCAAGTAGCTGATATCCTGTGACAGATCCAAACTCATGTTTTTGACCTGTTGAAACCGTTAAATTGCAGGCCCTTCTTCAAGTTAACCGTCACTCCATCCTGAAAAGTCAACAAATTTGGGACTTGCAGTGGAAGAGCACAAGTAGTTTCTTTTTCAGAACAGGAAACTTAAAATTGCCTAATCAGGCTTGTTTTAGTAAAAAGAGAAAAGCATGTGATACCTAAATCTTTAAGTGCTGTCAGTGCTATTTTATCATACAGGCATTATAATAATTGTCTTACTGGACTTTTCTCACCAGATAAGCTCATTGAGCTTATCAGTCTCGCTCAGATCGAAAGAAAGCATTAGCAGGGCAAATCCAATGCTGGAAAGGATGCAGCATTTTTAATGTCAGGTAACTTAACATTGTCAGATGTTGTAGGAATAATCTATTTGGCATTTGTGGATAAAAGAAATTTTGTAAAAACATATTAAAAAATATCTGGCAGAGGCTTCACAAATGTTAACTTTCCCAGTGCATTTCTGTGGCTGGAGTTCCTAAATACATCTTGATATATTTTATATACCAGTGCATTTACAGGAAGATAGTCCTGTGATAAATTAATGCCAAATGGTCAATTGACTATAAAAACAAGGATTTTTTTATCATGACTGCTGGTTTATCAATGCCTAATATTAAAAGTGAAAATGCATGGAAATGGATCAATGGGGGGGGAAAAGGTGTTCTGAAAATCAATACAGAAAGAAAACACTTGTCACTTCTTATATTTACACAATGTTACAGAGTTTGAAACTTGATGACAGTCTATAATAAAGTGGCCCTGAAAGTTACTGGAAATTGGGGGCAGTGGCTGAGACCACAGGTTTTTTATGTTACACAAACAATATTTCTGAACCCACCTGAGCATGATGTGTCAGAAGACGGTTTTAGGATGTCAAGCCAGGCTCACTGAGCTTGCTGTAAATTATGCTAGCATATACCCCAGAGACTGCAGTGTGATCATATCCCCAGTAAAATACAGCTTTGATTCTCACCACTGGTCTTTGGTGTCTCCAGACAGAGGAAGGAGCAGTTGCTGTTGAACCGCACTTGTGTTTAACAGTAGCCTCAGGGATGCTGCCTGTATGCAGCAAAACAAAGTCAAACATGGAACAAAGGCTAACGTGGGAATTTTCCACCAACTCTGTAACCTAACTGCTGTCCTGTCTCCACCATGAGTGCTTGTTCATGCTTCCCTAGTGAAAACTGCTGCTTGGCTGATGCTGTGGATTTGAACTGGGTGTACATTGTGAGTGAAAACAGCAAGCAACAGGAAAAGCATGGCAAGATGAGAGCAATTTGCATGTTTCTGCTTTGGTTATTCTTAGCCCTTTCACTTGCAGTTCTAAAAAGTCAGCAACTCTATCCTACTATCTTGTCACAGAATCACTGAATGGGTCAGGTTGGAAGGGACCGCAGTGAGTCATCTGGTCCAGCATCCCTCCTCAAGCAGCGTTGTCCCAGAGCACATTACCCGGAATTGTTCAGGCACTGCTTTAGTATCTCCAGTACGGGAGACTCCACAACCTCTCTTAAAAAAGGTATATTTTCTAGTTAGTGAGATTTTTTTTTTTTGTTCAAGAAACTAGAATCCAGAGCTTTTTAGAGTAAATGTAGTTCCCTCACACATTTAATCTTTCCAAAATCTGTCAGCATTTCATTAAAGGGGCTCTATTAAGTGGTGAAGAGCAAGTGTACTGCTTGTACTTAACACCCTGCAATCAGCATCCTATGGTGAGTATTTCAAATAGCAAGAGGCGGCAGAGTATCTGATACACCTCTGAAGTCCATCTACTCTCCCACTGTTTTGTGACATAGAGTAATTCCGAAACAATCTGCAACTGTAAGATGTGCCCATCCTGCAGTTGGATTGAGGCTTAAAATTACTCCAGTCAGTTGCCTCCAAGGAATCCTTTCAGTATGTTAATACTGCAGTTCTTAGCACCATGTACACCTATTCTTTTTCAGAGACTTAGGGATTTCAGCCTGTTTGGGAAATTGAGTGATCTCTGAAGTGGATTATGGTGGCAAATTAAGATTACGAAGTAAACATTGACCGCCCTCACCCTAAAACAATTGTTCTGTTAGTTTTCTGCTCTGTCCAGGAAATGTTTGTTGCTATTATGATATATATATGTAGAAGTGATAGGGTTACAACCATTTGTGTTCCTCTCTGCATTTCTAGCTCTGGCAATACTCACGTGCCAATTGGCAAACAACGGATCAGTTTCTGTTTAGTCATCATTCTCGGATAGCTTCCAGCTACCCTCTGTGGACGCTGATGCAATCATGAATTTCTCCTTGCATGACAAATGTAGAGCATTCATCTTAGTATATGCTCTGCTTCTTTTATATTTAAAAAGCTCACAATTTTATGCCCCACTGAGAGAAAAAAGCTATTGTAAGGTGATGGTTGGTTACAGGAACCATAATGTTTTCTTATGTGACAACTCCTGTATATTTTGGGTTGATTCATATTCTGGAATTGTATTGATACACAGATTTAAAAAAATCAAGTTCAAAAACGTGAACTCAGTGCCGTGCTTAAGGATATACAAAATATGTCAGTGCAAATGCTTCAAGAAATCTCGTCATCCCACATACTGCCTTCATGTCTTGCTACATGTCCATGCCTTCACACTCTAAATACAAGTAAATGCTGCTGGGGGATGGCATTTCCTTCATTTTAATTTTAGTCTATGTACACTTTGTTTGTCCTCATTCTTGTCTAACCTTGTGGCAGAAGGTAGCTAAGCGTGGAACAGTATTCTATCTGCATGCTCTACTTGTGCAGGTTAGTGGTTTTTTAATGTTTTCTTTGAGAAACGGGTTAGAAAGGCTGTTATATCTTCATCTCTCAGTTTCTGCTTTGAAGTAGAAACAACTGGTAAGTAGAGAAGATCCTAAATAGTTCCAGAGGCTACATTTTTACTGGCAAATAAATTAGGACAGGATGCATAAGGAGCTCTGGCCTTGAGAGCAGATGGCAGAGTGCAGCTTTAATCCAGGTGCTTTAGTCCTCTTCTGCCCTTTAAATCATATTTACATGCTGCCTGCTTGGAGTGGCTGTGCTGTTCCCAACTCTGTCTCTAGGTATTAGTCTGAGAAACCTTAAATGGTATGGTCCATAATTATATAAAAGAGCAAACTAATGACAAAATGGAAAGGCTGACTGTAGGTCAGTACCCCAGGGGCTTTCTTGGTTGACTTGTATGAATGTAGCCAGGGCCCAATCTCCCTCCTGCTCTCCTAATTGTGGAGTAGGATGGGAGGATTTTTCAAAACTCTTTTCCTCTTGAATGGGGAAAATAAGAGCATTTCACAGCTAAATCCTCAGCTATTTCCTTTATTGTCTACAAAACAATTCATGCTGAGGACGGGTACCTCTTAAAATATGAGGAACTTGAAAAGCCTAGTCTGCAGTTATCTCCTGAGTGTCTTGTGCACCCAGAGTCCAGGACAGCACCCCATTTACTATCTGCTTATGGTCTGTGACAAACTGGAGTAGCCTTGAAAAATTGTGGGTTGCATCTGTCAAAGTAAGGCTTGGAATATATCCATTTCCTATGACGAAAAATAAAGATCAAAGGGAAAGATATTTTTGGCACTGTTTTTCTTTGTTCCTCTGCTGTGGGGTTGTTTGTACAAATAAAGCCTGTGATGGAAGGACTTGACAGAATCTGCGCTTGTCTTGTGTGGGCCAGGTTTTCATGTGGTTGAACATGTGGGCAGCTGACACTTCTGAATACAGGAAAGTATCTTGGAACTCTGCTGAAATAGCTGTGTGAACAACAATAGCAGCTGCTGCAGCTTTTGGCACAGCAGTAATAGCTATGCTTGCAGCTGTGACAGCAACAGAAGCCACGGGAAAGCCAGGAACACTCTGGCTGCATGCTCAGTGCTGGCTGGTGTGCTGTGACTGCCTCTTATGTGACAGAAGATTCCTTATTAGAGCAGATGGTTAATTAAAGTCCAGTGAAGAGTGAGCCCCCAGGCTAAAGATACCCTCCTCCTTGGATTCCCATCTGTGTAGTGTGTGAAAGGTTGGACTTCAGCATAGAGCTACAGACTGTCCCATTATTTTCTTAAAGGGCTTATGGAGAAGGGAGAGGAACCTGCTAGCACTATGTCAGCCCATGGAACTTGCTGTTTGTATCATTCAGGTTTGTAAAGTGCAATAATGTAATGCACCAATAATATAAGCTGGGAAACAGCTTTGCACAAAGGTATCTGAGTGTCAACAACAGTGCGCAGTAAGTCAGTGATGAGCCAGAAAAGAAAGCCATCCTGGCCTGCATCAGGAAGAGCACTGCCAGCAGGCTGAGGAGTGATGATTCTTCTCAGCCCTGGCGAGAGACTCCTGGAATGCTGGATCTACTTCTGGATTCCCTGGTAAAATGGAGACACTGACATCATGGAGTGAGACCTGTGAAGGGCTATCAAAGACAATTAAGAGACTGGACCCTCTGTCATACAAAGATATGCTGAGAGATGTGAGACTGTTCAGTCTCCAGAAGGCTCAGAGGATCTTTTCAATGTCTAAATATAGATTATGAGAGGAAGTAAAGAAGGCAGAGCTGGTCTCTTTAGTGGTATTCAATGAAAGAACATGACAAAATGGACCCAAACTGAAATACAAGAAATTCCATTTAAGCATAAGAAAAACCTTTGGCATTCCAAAACCAACCAAACACTGATGAAACAACTTGACTGAGCAGGTTGTGGTGTGTATATTCTTGAAGATTCTCAAACCTCAAACTTTACAAAGCCCTGAGCAATCATTTGTGATCTGCTCTGGGCAGGAGGGTTGGACTAGATGATCTCCAAAGATTCCTGCCAACTTCAATCTTTCAGTAGTCCTTCGATAGTGCAACCTGATAACAAGGAGTGATTTTGCTCCTCATCTTGAGTAAAAATATACACATTGTTATGCAATGATAATTTGCAAAAGAACAAGGGAGAAGGCCCAAGATGGATGTGTAAAAGATTGGGTAAGTAGCTAGAAGATGGTCATATATATCTCATGGAGTAAATTGGTCTGTGGGACTGAGAGTTCTCTGAAACATACTGGCCTTCTTGACACTGAGCTAAGTGTCAACTGGCATGCTGAGAGCAGAGCAGCACAGTAGGGCAAGAGCCCCAAGATGAGTTCTGTGGGACCAGTTCATCATTCATCAAAGTAACTTAAAGCAGAGGCTCCTTTCCTATGTCTTCTGGAAGAAGAAGGGAGCTGCACTGAGCACATGGCCCTCAAAGGAAAGTATCAATGTTAAGCCTGAGAAGTTTCAAGCTTGACTTCAAGGAACTATGAAAGACATACATGGGGAAACAAAAAGAACAAGCCTGGTTGTGTGAGAATTGTCATTTAATGAAGATTAATTTGAAACTCAGGGGTGCAATTCACTGGGACTGATACCTGCATTTGGGAGTAATGGATGATTGCCAAGAACTGGAGTGCTCCTAAGGCCAGATAAACAAATGTATTGAGTTTTAATGCTTCAAATAGACGACAAGTTGAAGACTTTCCACACATATTCTGGGATTGCATATTCCAGTGATGTGTTCCAACAAAATTTATTAACTTTGGAAGATTAAGAATTAACTTATGTCCAACAGTAATACAAATGGGATTTATCTTGTAATTCTTTACTTAGTTGACAGCTCCATGAAGGTCAGCTTGAGGAAAAAGCCTTCCACACAACTTGTGTGAAAATTTTACAAATAATGGGCAAAGTCTAGCACTGAGATGACTTGATGGAAGCAGGACCTACGGCAGTGAGTGAGAGTGGGCAGTAATTGTCCTCAAAATGAGTAATGGCATTTCATCTTGGGCCCTGTTAGAAGGGTGGGAGTGGGTAGATGAACAGGAGGAGTTAGATGAGAGATTTAAAATAAAATGGGCTGGATGAATGACAAAAACATTCAGGAGAAGTCCGTTCATATCAAAATGGTATCGGTCACTGTCAGCAAACAAAATGTTACAAGAAAAAAATATTTAGCTGTATGGATAGATGGGGAAAGCTATGATTTGGTGCTGTTGTACTAGAAAATGTCAGCAAGGGAGCTAGGTAAAACATGAAAGCAGAGTCCAGAGAGTTCTCTACGACTAAGGCATCAACCAAGTTGTGGGCCTTGGAGACAGATGGATATTGATATTCAAGAGAGAAAGATGAGTGCCAAGAGAATCTGGAGGAAAGTAAAACCATCTTGTCTGTTAGCTGTCTGCAGATGATAAAAAGAGATTTTAATTTGGATCAGAATTAATGGCTGTAGTAGAAATACGGCAGTGAGTCATGAGATAAATATGTATTTATGGACACAATTTCCTACAAAGAAACAGAGGCTTTGATTCAATATGCTAATGATCAAATCCAAGAGACAGGAGAACTAGAAGATGGCAATCATGCTATTAAAGAGAGCAGACTTCAAGAAGTCCATTGTAGATTGTGGCTTGGCTAACAAAGCTGAGATGTGAATCTCAATTTTGAGCTTCTCCCAGAAAAGAAACCTTGACACAGCAGTTTCATTGAAGGGCCAGAATGAGGGGATGCAATGGAACTAATCAAAAGAAGTCCCCAGTGTTCATTGCAAATTTCAGGGAGGTTAGAGATAAAAAGTGCAGAGGGGAATAGGATTACAGATGGGTGTGTAACTAATGTATGATTATATTGCAAGGAGAAAGAAATAAAGGAAAAGGGTAGGAAAAGGAAAGGACGAAAATGAACACATGGGAGACCAAATGAGATGAAACCTATATGGATGTGGAAGATGGCTAAAACAATTGCACCCCTCAAAGCAATTAATTTATGGTGATGCATTTTTAACATTTAGCCTTCTCCCTTGTATTGACTGTAACAATAAGTAGTGTTCTTATTAAATTTAAAGAAAAGGACCACCAAAGCTAAGGTGTCCATTTTTGCTCCACTGATACAGCTTTCCAGACCCAGATATTTCTACAAGAACTTGTAATCTGTGTTTTTATTTAATTTTCTCATCTTTATGCATGTTTTTATACAGAAAGTCACAACAGGCTTTCCCAACTTTGAAGCAGATCAATATTTGTCTTGAAAATTGCAAACCTGGTTTTCCAAGGCAAGTACCCTATGGGTATTAATCTAACCAAATGGGTTTTTAATTCAAGAAGTTGGAAGGGAATTATAATGCCACTGTATGACAGAAATTAAAACCCCCAATCAACCAACCAAAACCCAACAAATCACCTTTGCTCCTTCAGAGCAGCAAATCGCTTCCCTGCAAGCATCTCATTTGTCTGTTTCAAATAAATAGTTTGGGGATATACTATTTGCTCAAAATATTTTATGCTATTGTTGGAATATAACCAATGTGTTAAAAACCATCTTTATGGGTCTCAGCAGCATCAAATGTTGCAGACATTAAGTGAAAGCCGATTTTTTTAAAGTAATACCCCACATTATATACTTTTCCACATAAAGAAGACCAATCAAAATCCATTGATGTCTGCAGGAGAACTCTTTCAGACTTTATAAATCTGTACACAAATGAAAGCTGAATATTTGCTAATATGGATGAGATTGTAATTAAGATTTACCTTTGTCCCATGATGTGTTGAATGCATTATGTGTTGAAAACCATCATCTTGAAAGTGGTGTATTTTTCACTAACATTAAAGATCCGGTATACGAGTAGTGGAGCAGCTTAGTAGTGCCTGTGGGTACCGTGATATTGAGATCTTATAGCACCTGCCAGTACCTACAGGGGGCCTGCAGAACAGCCGGAGAGGGACTTTTTACAAGGGCATGGAATGATAGGACAAGGGGGAATGGCTTCAAACAGCCAGAGGGTAGGCTTAGAACGGATACTAGAGAGAAATTCTTCCCTGTGTGGGTGGTGAGGCACTGGAACCGGTTGCAAAGACAAGTTCTGGATGTCCATCCTTGGCAGTGTTCAAGGCCAGGTTGGATGGGGCTTTGAGCGACTTGGTCTAGTGGGAGGTGTCCCTGCACATGGCAAGGGGGTTGGAACTAGATGAGCTTTAAGGCCCCTTCCAACCCAAACTATTCTATGTTTCTATGACTGGACAACAGTGGAAAGAGAAAGAAAAGAACTCGAGAGAGTATGATGTGTGTTTTATATCAACTATGTAACATTGCTCGAATTATAACTGCTACCTCAGAGAGCCCAGAAAAAGCTTTACGGGTGAGAGATAAACAACCAACAAAAAAAGAACAACTATCCCCTTTCCTCCTC
This sequence comes from Falcunculus frontatus, assembly GCA_013398115.1. Classification (NCBI taxonomy): domain Eukaryota; kingdom Metazoa; phylum Chordata; class Aves; order Passeriformes; genus Falcunculus; species Falcunculus frontatus. The sequence goes on from VZRV01010041.1 coordinate 2,239,106, forward strand.
GCCGCCGTACGCGCACGCTGCCGTGGAGCGGTCACCGCTGCTCTGGCCGCTGCGTGGCCCGCGGCTGGACACCCGCCAACCTCCCGCAGGGCTGCATGCGTGCCAGGGATTCAAAATGAGCGACGGGCCCACGGCGGCCGCGCGCAGCCTTTGGAAGAGAACACCGCCTCCCAGCCTTCGCTGCCCGTCCCGGGGCGCGGCCCTTCGGCCCCGCCGCCCGCGGGCCCCTCCCCGCCTCGCCCCGCCCCGCGCAGGGCGCGTGCGCGGCTCGCGGCTGTGACGCCGTTGTTGTGCCGCGGCGGGGAAGCACGGGAGGAGGGCTACGTCACCATAAACACTCGGGGGCAACATGGCGGCGC